>RQTK01001202.1:64621-99851 GCA_003991915.1 Elysia chlorotica | reverse complement strand
GTAGTAGTAGTAGTAGTAGTAGTAGTAGTAGCAGTAATAATAATAATAATAATAATAATAACAACTACCACTATCATCATCACTACTACTATTAATATTATGTATCTCTAGAACATCACAATGCAGCGTGTTAACTAGCTTCCCTATTCGGAAAGAGAGTGGACACTTTGTCTCTATCTGTCTGCGTGTATCTCTATCTCTCTCTCTCTCTCTTGCTTTAATATAACTAAGGTTTCCATACCTATACGGCTATAGAGCAACAGCCACGCGTTAATTAAAATTGAAGCGTCGACCTCCGCTGTAAAACTGGGGTTCGGATTATGCTCGAGCCACGTTGTTTGCGGCGTGATTACAACTATAATATGAACAGAAGAAACCCCAAACGTCTAATTATCCCGTCTATTATTTTCCTTTGCAGACGCAGTGAAAAATACATTTCAGGGATTAAGCTTAGAGAGAGACAGAAAGAGACAAAGAGACAGGGCAGATAGAGAACGAGAATGGAGTGAAGGAGAGAGAGGAAAGAGAGAGACAGACAAACAGAGACAAGACAGACGGATACAGATAGGCAAAGGGACAGAAAAAGAGAGACAAAGAGACAGAGACAGAAAAAGAGAGACAGAGAGAGAGAGCGAGAGAGAGAGAGAGAGAGAGAGAGAGAGACGACAGACGAAGACAGAAACAGAGAAAGACAGAGAAAAATGGAGACAAAAAAGAGAGAGAGAGAGAGAGAGAGAGAGAGAGAGAGAGAGAGAGAGAGAGAGAGAGAGAAATACAGACAAAGAACAGAAAAGCAGATTGCACACCATTAGCAAATTCCATAAAAAAATAAAACTTTTTATTTAAGTAAATTACATGTATATATAATTATGCATGGTCATGAAAATATGTATACACAACAGCTTTTTCAATGTAAACGACATTCAACTGTGTAACAATATTTAAAATTTTCCGTTAAATGAACATAAAATTATGTGCCAGTAAACATAATGAACATAAAATTATGTGCCAGTAAACATAAAAAAAAAAAAAACAATAAATAAAAACAAAAACACAAGTGGTCATCAATTATGTAAAGTCATCGTTAGCGCTTAAAATATGGACAAAGTGAATTCATATGTGGTGTAAAACTGTAATTCACTTTGGCACCTAACCCAAAAATCTGAGAACACACTGTATATAATTATATGAAAAACAGTTCGATAGAAAATCTAAAGCTTTGTTAAAAAAAACCATATTTTTATTTCAATGAGAGATTTCACAAACCATTACAACTTAAATACTCAAGTAAATCAGCTGAAAAGAAGTGAATGTGAATATCAAATGAAAGTGCCAAGACACTGTTCACCGAACACTAAACATATCGATTCTTTAACTAAATTATGTGAACAAATAATTTAGCAAGAGATGTACAAATCCTCCTCTAGGAGAATCAGGGTTAGCATCTTACAGGATATAACTGTTCTGTAAAGATTTAAGATAATTATATGAAATTTGTCTTTTCTTTTTAAAGAGCGGATGTGACTAACTTCAAACTGATTTTTTTCCTTCCTGAATCAGGGACCTGACCTGAATTTAAAAGAAATAGTACTTTAACGGGATCAAATAAGATATATTATCTTAGTTTTCATCATTAAAAACTTTCTTCACATTTTATAGAAGGTCTGTGGTTTTTCCTTAACTGGTTGCGTCGGCCACAGTACCAGCTGAGACAGAATCATGGTAGCCCTGCACTGTCTCTGTAAACTTATCAGACATTAGTCTTAGGATCAGTCAACAATATAGCCTATAAAGTGCTGACGTTGGACGCTAAGCAACAACAAAACAAATAAACAGATGCATGTTTTAACGTTTATCAACGGCTAAGGTTCAACCTTTGTGCTACATTCACATTGACTGTATAAAAAAGGAACTACATTGTACTTTACTTCTAGTTGCCATGATTAAAAACTAATTTTGGACACCTTCAATAGTATCTTTCTTAGTAACCTGCATCTGACCAGATTTAAATTACGTATGCTTCAGTTACATGAATTAAAAATTGATTGTTTACACTGCAATATAATAAGAAAAAGTTAATTTCTCAGCTATAATTTAATTTTCCATTGGCACTATAATAGCAGCTCGGCAGCCAGAACAAACCAAATTGAAGCTTCACCATACAAAGACAGAGCGACAATTCAGTATATTGTGCCTCAAAGGATCATTTTATATCCTGACACCCAACCACCTATAAAGAAAACAGGTGGCCAGCTCAGAGATCGAGCTGAAGAACTCCAGAATATGAGCTGCACTCTCTACCAGTGAGCCACCTCCAATTTGGTAGAGCGTGAATCTTCGTTGACAGGAGATTCCATTTTTAAAATCATTCGTTTAAAAAATATAGTTTTAAAAACTACCACGGTTTCGATTGTTCTGAAATGTCAAACTAAAAGCATTTTCAGAAATTTAAAAGTAAAAAATATGAAACATCAAAAGGCTAAGAAAAAAGAAGCATACATATATTATTTATAATATACAGTATTTCAACAAAAAGGACCTTTTTGTCATGTGTCCTAATACTACAGCTTAACATTTCCTTCTTAGTTATACACTTTTATGCACAAAGAAACAAACAATAATAAAAGGGTGTTTTTTCTGTTATACATAAGAACACTAACACATCTTTATTACATTTATAAGTACATGTACATATGTAGGTCTACCATGTTTTTTAAACAAGTTTATCATATACTAAACCTCTAAAGAAGTACAATATAAACAAAGCAAGTTACATATGTCTAAAAATTCTTCAATTCAAATCAATGTTTTTCAAAAGAAGACAAAGTATCACAGATCAGTCAAAAAGATTTAAACATTAACTTTCTTGTGAATTAAGCTTTAGAAAACTGACATGAAAGCAAAAAAAAAAAATCTAACAGATTTTCTTGGTACTGGGTACACAAAAAGGTTTTTCAAAATTAAGCTATGTAATAAAACAAAACCTCATCATATCAGAACATAAAATATGTAAAAACTGAATAAAATATTTTGGACACTTTAAAAATGTAATGATGGATACTTATCAAATGCTTAACTCATTGAAGACGCAAATTTTGATCCACCGACACAGCCCCTGGACGCATTATTTTTCAACATTTTCAAAAGATCACTAGTCTACACCCTCATTTTTCAATATTTTTTTTCATTCTGTTTCTTTTTTTTATTATTAAATTCTTTTTTTTTTTTTTTAAATAAACCTGATTTTCTGATTTTGCAATCCCTAGTTTCTTTCATTTTTTTAAAGTATTTCAATTATATACCAAAATCTAAAAATAAATTTAAATTTTTAGCAAGATATACAACCTATTACATGAAAAAAATCATTCAAATTTAGGAATGAATAAATAATACATGTACCAAAACGTAGATCTTTATCCAATGCTGATACATCGATCTAGACTCGTTGATAGTTTGTCAAAGTGCCTAGATCTAGACTCTGCACTTTGATCATCACTGTCACTGAGTACATCCTCTAAAAAAACTGGTCAAAAAACCTTGAGTATATTTCTTCCTGATCCTCACAACCTTTCTCAACCTTGTGCAACCCAACAATTTCATTTTCACCGTCTTATCGATATCTTGCACCTCATCTCAAACCATCAGTCTGTTTCTACCCCATTTTCGGATTGATTTTTTAAATTTTCTGGTTTCGGATATAATCTACCCCCCCCGCCCCCCCCCCCCCCCCCAGAAAGTTGTGATTGGAGGCAAAAGCTGCAGCCCAAAATGGACAAAGTTGTGGCATAATTTCAACCTTTTAAAAGAATCAATTAGTCAATGCAAAGTAAACAATTGTATAATTTTCGCTGACAAATACATTTGTAATGTGATAAATACGAAAAATAAAATATAATTAAGTTTCACCACTAAAAAGTTGTAAAAAAAAGTAGAAAATCAAAATACCTGTAATAAAATGAACAGGGAGGGAGAAGAGAATGTAGGAGGGGGCTAAATGTTAATGAGACATTAAGAGAAAGAGAGAGTGTGTGTGAAAAGTCAACTGTCAGGCATCCAAAACGGTTTTGTCAGTGTATGACTAGAAGATAGCTTTATTCATTTGAAATATTTTTTTACTACTCAAATATCTTTAAAAACCGGAGTGAGGAGGGGCGGGTAAAAAGACCTTTCCATTAAGAATAACACATTGTACATGCATTACTATTACAGTACCGTAGTGGTTTAGTTACATGAATCAATTAAGCAGATACTATATCTGTGGGTTAAACAAGATTGAAAATTGATAGAAACAACAGGCCTTTACTAGTTGAGGCAAACAGATAATAATTTTTAGACACGGATAAGACGTCGAGAGTGTTTCTGTGCGCATGTCACATTTTGGGTCTCGCTAATCAAGTCATCATCATTCCCCCCTTTTTTTCATTTGATACTTGCCTTCCCATAAAACCAATAATATTATGAATGTCATTTTTCTTTTTCTAGTAAAATTAAGACAGTAACACAGATCCTTTTAAGGGGTATCAATATGCACTGGTCTGATACCTTTCCAAAGGAATTGAAATGCCTGTAATACTATAATGTAATATAAAAAAAAAGTGTTTTGATGCAGCTACAGACTTTCTACAGTTGTCTCCGTGTCTTTTTGTCTGCATATAGGTGAAAAGTACATTGAAAATTATTGACTTGTTTAAAAAAAATAATAGAAGTTGCAAAATTGTACTTAATAATAATTGTGAAGGTTGCAAAATCAACATAAATTGCTAAAATTTACAATTTGGCCAAAAAAAGGCAACTTTCCGTGGGGACAGATTATTATAAAAATGGGCAAAAAACGCTCCAAATACATGTAGTAAAAATTACTGTCTAAGTGATGCAAATGTCGTTAATCAAGATTGGTACTTTACTTTGGCAGCAGTTTCCCAAAGGTCACTTATAGCATACATGTAAAAGAAAAAAAAATCATAATCTCTACCGATCATATATGATCGAACCATCCACAGCTGTTCTTCATGTTATCGAATGTATAAGTTAGGTGTGTCTCTATTTAGTAAAGTGGGGGGAAAGAGAGGAAGAGGCTGGCCCACAAAGGGGTGGAAACAAGCTATAGGGAAATGGCTTGGTGCAGGCAGGAAGAGCAGCAGAGGACAGGTAAGGTTTCCAACTATTGGTTTGGGAAGTAATGTCACAAAAGAGTAAGCTAACAGCAAAAAGAAAATATTGATCTTAGATAAATATTTTAACATACTTATAAATTATCGGATATACATGGCTGTATTGGCCTACATGTATTGTATAGTGTAAATGTATACATTTGTACCAGAAGGTCATTAAAATTGTAAAATTTCACCAGTCAGTTTAGATTTAGTTATAGTTTTATAAATTTATTTTCACTGGAAGTGTACTTTGGAGAATGGTGGAGGGGGGGGGGGGGGGAGATGCCAGTACCGGGTACAAAAAAAGGATTTTAAAAATCTACAAAAGCTACAAAACTAAAAAATATTTGCCATTAAACAATAAAATAATTCCTGCGCTAAAACCATGCAGAATGTACAATTCTGATGTATGATAAGTCATATAAAACTCTTACAAACGAAAATGTTTTCAAACAAGAAACATTATTAAAAGATTAACGATTTTCTCAAATTAAAAAGAATAATCTTAGAATATTAATTTTTTAAAGACATTAGTATTCATAGTATTTTAAATATGAAACAGTATTCCATATAACAGGGTATAAATGTATACACCTTTGATTATCATTAATGTTTTGGTGATAGGTATACAATGCAATACTGATTACCTGTACATTTAAAACAAAAATATTTAAATGGAAAGCTGATACTTACAGATTAAAGGTTTATTTTTCATTGACCTGAAATTTTTAGAATAAATCTAAAATCAAAACATTCACAAATATTCTATGGTTCTAGCCCTGCTCTGACGACTTCGTCCTTTACAGGTTGGGCCAGTGTCAGTATAATGTCAACGGCTAAGACAGAATCATGGTATGTAAGGTAAGATTTGCAGAAAAAAAAGAAAGAAAGAAAGAAAGGGACCATGTTGATCAGCAAAATGTATATTATTTCTCAACAAACATCCATTATCATGCTACATATTCTGTGCAAGCTCTTTAACAGTGGTTTATGAATCATATATTTTAAGAGACGAGCTATGTAAATACTTTTACAGAGATCAATCAATAAAAGTAAAACATTTTAACTTATTTAAATTTTTTTTACAGAAATGTGCAAAGTAAATATTATGCAGAGATTTTATTTTATACAGTAGTATATTGTATCAATACAATTGAAAACCTTTTGGTTTATTAAAACAATCACAGTTATTTGTAGTGTCTCGTGAAGTTGAAACAAATTATGAGCAAAGCATCTCAACATAACTTAAAGCATTACACAAGCAACTAGCACAAAATACCACGTTTGCTCTTCACTGAAAAATAAGATCTACTGTTTTACAATGTATTTTTGTCAAAGTGCATAACTTTCATATTTTCTGAGGTAAACGTATTAATTTCTGTAAAACAACGATAAATATACAAATATATTCAATTGTGTACTGCTACTGCTAGTGATCCACTACATATGTATAGGTACAAAGATTTTAGCTTCTCTTTTCTCTATTGAAGAAAACCTTCTCCAGTGCCATCACAGGAGATTCGAACAAGACAGAGAAAACAAATGCGAGAGCATATGTGCCCATCAGGGTAGCCAGATACAACATAACTATGGTGATGTCGTCAATGTGGAAAGGGCTCTGGGCCATGGACCCCCAGATGAGCAGCACGATGATGTGGATCAGGTAGACCACAAAGGTCAGTCTGGACAAGGGCACCCACACTGACCACGAAAGGAACTTGTTGACCACTCCACCGTGTCCAGTGACGCAGCTGAAGATGACCCAGGCTACACTCAGCCCCCAGGCAGTTCGGCTCAGCGCATTGTAAGCCGCAGCTACGTGTAAGTTGATCTGCTCGCCGTCAAAGTAATCCTTCAGGCCATACAAGACAGCCAGGGCCGTTGCTGCTGAGACTCCCCAACCCAGCACCACTAATACCCAGTGCATTTTCACTCTTCGCCCGTTGATCCTGTACAGGGCATATCCACACACCATACCTGCTAGGTACGGCCCCATACGGCAATATGGAGAGATGTAGAGATCATAGTTTGAGTCCCCTCGAGGTTTAGGGTGGCCAATAACTTTTGCATTTGCAGCAGGGTAATATCTGGTCTCGGACAAGACAAATGGGGTAATTGTAGTCATCAGCAAAAACAACACAATGATAAAATAGCCAAGTCGTGGCTTGCGGTACAAGGGAATGATAATGAGAGGACTTATCACATAAAACTGCATGTCCACAGCAAGGTACCAGGCCCACTGAAAACAATAGGTCGGCTGAAACTTCACAAGATTCTGAACATACAGAAGGTTTCCCCACCAACTGTTCTTGCAGTGGTCTTTCTCAAATCCTGTTTTCTGCGGAAAGAGTGGCCCGTCAACCAAGTATGGCATGAGTGAGACCCAGATACCAAGGCATATCATGTATACTGGTGTCAGTCGAAGGTAACGGTGTACATAAAACATGACCCAGTTGAGTTTGCCTGCCTTTTGTCTCAATTCACACAAAGTAAGGTAACTTACAAGAAGTCCGCTCAGAACAAAGAAAGTATCCACTGAGAATGTCGCATTGATGATAGCTTGGAAAGACCACCGCTTTAATGCTTTCTGAGAATAGGCACCTACATTGTCTCCAACAATGGTGAGGATGAGAAGGGTGTGGCCAAGTATCACCCAGTTGATGCTCATCACTCGAAGTCCGTTCACACAGGACAGAGTCCCTGCTGACTGCTTGGTACTCAGAAGCTTCTCTGCGTTCGTCCATACTGAAAAAGCCACAAGGATTTTGACCAGACTTGAAGGCCTGGTGTTTGTCGACACCATGTCTGAACTAGCTGATCCATTTAAAATGAGAGGATCAGAGTCCACATCTCTCTGAACGTTCTCACTTCTCAATGACGATGCAAACGGTTGGTAAGATGGAAACCCCTCGAACACCACTCCAAGATCTTCTTGCAACTCGCAGTTCCGCCACTTTGGGCACTGAATGAATACGATGTCCACTATTGTGCCGACCAGAACCAGAAAAACAATGATGGCTAGCATTGCTGTGACGCCTATAGCTCTGGCAGTCCATGGAACTGATTGGAGATGACATGTGGCAAACTCAAACTGGATTTCGCTGATGTTGTACAGGCCCAGGGCAATGTTTCCCAGCTGAACAGCTTCACTCTCTGAGCAGGAGTCTGGCAAGCAGAGTCCCCAGTAGTAGTTTCCATCTACAGGGATGTTTGGGAAAAAGATGCGATATTTTGTTGTGCAAAATTGACCTTTGAAGGTTCTCTGTTGAAAAGTAGGTATGTATGATGTGTAGTTTGCATTTATCGCTCTACATTCGTCAAAATCACCTAAAAACAAAAAACGGCCACTGAAAATGCCAGCGCTAGGTTTCCCAGTGGCGTCAGCCATGCGGAGCGCCCATTCTGTCCACCTTGGAGGGCTCAGATGTTGAGCGAAGGCCCTGACATCTGCTTGGCACTGTGGGCTGATTTTCAATACAGAAGTATCATGTTCATATTTTAGTGCAGATGCTCCTGGATGTTTTTCAAACTTTTGAGGACCGTCCAGCACTGCTAGGAAACTTCGCTGATCTGTAGTTAACAAGCGCTGAGCCAAAATCTGTGCAACTCTCTCATGACTGGTTCCCTGTGTAATGAGACGATCAACGACAGACACAGGATCTTCATAGGCCAACTGTGATGATGTTATGATTATCCCACTGCTAAACAATAGCATCACAAATTGCCATCTTTGTGAATCCATGTTTTACAGTTAACTCTTTTGATTTTAAACCTTAATTGTCTTTTGCTGACAGAAATAGCTATAGTATACTATTTCTGTAGCACTTACTGTTGTATCTCAGTTTTATGAAATTTGCGTACTGGCAATTAAAAAATTGAGGTACTGGTACAATTGTATGATACACCGGAAATTTTGTGGGAACCTGAAATAAAAAAATAAAAAATAAAGTTTTTTTAAATAAAAAAACGATGCAGTGAATATATATATACTATAACAAAAAAGTGATGTCCCATAACTGATTGTTCAAAAGGAATCATTTTCTGCCCTCATAGACCTGCATGTGAGCCCTTATCAAATTGTCTTGAACTTTTCCGCACATACGACCATGCCAGATCGTGACTTAGTCTCAAAATCAAAAGGACACTTTTTAAATCTTAGGCTGATTTATAAAAACGTCAAAGTTAACCGATTAGAATATAAACCTCTTGGAAACGCAACAAGAATTTGTTAGAAATAATTATTTTGGTATCTAATGTAATCTGAAGTATCACATTATATGTCAACACGTAGGGGGAAGGGAGAGAGATGAGAGAGAGAGAGAGAGAGAGAGAGATAGAGAGACAGACAGACAGGGAAGGGGGGAGGAGAAGAAGAAGAAGAAAAAGAAGATGGTCAAAGTTTTAGTATGTGTAGAGAGAGAGAGAGAGAGAGAGAGAGAGAGAGAGAGAGAGAGAGAGAGAGAAAAAAGTTAAATTTGTGTAGAGAAAAAAAGAAAGAGTGAAGAGAGAGAAAGAGATGAGAGAAAGAGAGGAATAAAGAAGGTCAAATTTCAATAGTAAAGTAAAGAAGAAAGAGAGAGATAGAGAGAGAAAGAAGGTCAAATTTAAAGAGTAGAGAGAAGAGAAAGAGAGAGAGAGAGAGAGAGAGAGAGAGAGAGAGAGAGAGAGAGAGAGAGAGGAAAGAGAGAGAGAGAAAAGGTCAAACTTTTAAAATCTTAAATTTGTGGAGAGAAAGAAAAAAGATAGAGGGAGAGAAATACAGAAGGTTGTTGTTGTTTAGTTGGTTTAATGTTCAACATCAGCGCCATAAAGTCTATATTGTGGACAGGTCCCAAGACTGAAGTCTGACAATTTTATGTGCTGCCACACATGAGACAGGGCGCGGATACCATGACTCCAGAAGGTCGAATTTAAATAAGTAAAGAGTGAAGAAAGACAGAGACACAGAGAGAGAGAGGGAAAGAGATAGAAATAAAGAGTGGAGAGAGAGAGAGAGAGAGAGAGAGAGAGAGAGAGAGAGAGAGAGAGAGAGAGAGAGAGAGAAGGACCTTAGATCTGCCTCTAGAAATATCCTAAATGAAAAGGCCTATAGGCTACATTTCTTCAAGCTTGGATTGAAAAAAAAAAAGCCTAGATTTTTTAAAGTTAAAATACTACTAACTACTGGTGTTTAGTTTATAATAATCAACTCAAATTGGACATAAGGACAATATAATTTGAGTGAAAATAACGTCTCATATTGTCATTAATGTCTCATAAGTTCAGAGCAATTTTATATTGAAAAAGATTTCTTAATTTTCTTCATTAATTAAATTTCTAAATTTAAAGTTTTTACATCAAGCCAATTCCTTGCCCTCTAGATTCTATAGATCTATCAAACATGGTTGCCATGTAAAAAAGAGACGGGACCACAGTGGGTAAGTAGTTTTTACCAAAATTTGGACAAAGGTCTGTGAATTTAAGTGTGTAGTGTAGCCTAGATACTCTCAATAATTTGTTTAACTGTACAAAATCAACTGCCCAGCCTTGAAACTAAATATAAATATTTAGATTCTAGATCTAGAGAATCTAGATTAGATCCTAGTTGAACTTACGATATATACCTCAAGTGATATCTTAATAGTCTATATCTTCTGGGTAATTAGAGTTATATTTATCTAGATCTAGATTTATACCTCTAAATTATTATCTTACTTATAAATCTAGCTTTTGATGCTTGGAGCAGTAACGTAAGATCTTGATTTCTAGACTCATGCTAGATCTAGACATCGGTCTCACGGGTGTGTTTATCTTAGCCCCAGTCTTGTGACAGTGACACTGCCACTGCCTTCGGTAGGCCAATAAAGGCCTTACAATAACGAAGCACTGTGGTGTGTACTAGAATCTAGGCTAGTGTGTAGTACTGTGTACACATTTGAAAATGACGAAGCTAAGTAAGCTTTCCTGCTAGTCGAGCAACTGTTCATTCCATTTTCCATTAATTTTGTTCCATTATGTAATACAATGAAAGCCAGTGGCAGATTGGTATTTTATGATGAAGACTGAATTTTAAGTGAAAGTGGAAATTAAGCTTAGCCTAGAAGGTCTGTTCCTGAGTTCAAAGAGAGAGAGAGAGAGAGAGAGAGAGAGAGGGGGGGGGGGGGGAGAGGGAGAAGGAGAGGGGGAGAAGATGTTTACAGTTTTAGTTTGCGGAGAGAGAGACAGAGAGTTAAGGTATCGCGCACAGGATATTGTAGGCTATATATATAATATGTGGTCTCAAAAGCCGGGAACATCTCGAAACTCCCACGACTCTTTACTTTAATGTACCCCGGGCCTGTTCATTAGTTAGGTATGGTTATTAAAACGTGCACTGAATAGTAAGTTACGAAATGGTTATCAAATAAACGAAAACATAAACCAACAAGATTTCACGCAAACTTACTATCACAGGGATCTTACCTAGTCATTTCTTGTGTGCGAGGCAGTAGGCTAAACGAGCCAATTGACTGAGATAAGATAAGGTATTACGTTACATGTATTAAGCTTAGTCCCCGTAGGAAATTTGTCTTGATTACCAAATAGAATACGTACAGTCATAGATATATAACTAAGTAATATACATCTATGCGTACAGTGTATTCAACGGTTACAAAACCAAACACGCATTCGCACATAGCTACTCTCTCTCTCTCTCTCTCTCTCTCTCTCTCTCACACACACACACACACACACACACAATTGACATAGTGTTCATTGAGAAAAACAAAATTATAATAATCCTAATCACAATTAGAATAATTATATAGAAACAGTTACATAATTTATAATGACGAGTCTCGCTGCACTCTAATCGATGTGGAGACAAAATTAACGAATTCTTGTATAAGTGCGGGTTTTGTGTGACAGGAGTCTACCACTGCATAAGATAAGTGTTTCAAATAAAGTTCATCGACAGAATGATGTTGTTGTCTTTCCACCCTTTTTCGTAATCCTATCCAACAATGTGTGCCAAATGTAAGAACACTTTGGAGTGTGGCATTGTAAAACATGCTGATCAGATGATTTTCAACTCTTAAAGATTTAAGTTTTCTTTAAAACAAAAAACAGTCCTTGGTTCCTTTTCTTGAACCGGTTAAATCATAAATGTATGTAAATTTCGTATGACCTTGCCAGCCAGGTACTTATACGAGAACTATTTCTATCTCTTGAGCTTTGATTATCAGTGGTGCAACGGGACTCTTCTCTTTAAGTCAACAAACAATTTTGGTCTTTACTCTCACTGACATTCAATTGCAGATAATTTTACTGGCATCACACCATTTGGTAAATAAAGAAATCTGTTTAAAGTAACAATTTTCATCATTATTTGATATAAGGCCGATAATAGTGGCGTCGTTTGCAAATTCAATTAAAGGCAGAACTTTAGACATTGTTGTGCAGTCGTTTGATAAATACATGTAGTGTATTGTACAGGAGACAAAACACATCCTTTTTAAATTTTTTTTTTTTTTTAGCAATTTTCGCTGCAAGATGTATAAAGTTTTTTTGTACCTAAACACACAACACTATATAAAAGTGGTTTTGCTTCAATAAACATAAATAATTATTTGGTCAGGCCGGCGAAGAACGTTTAATATTGTGTTGGTTTTTTTTCGTCTCAAGAAATTAATAATTGCGATACACAACTATTCTTTTCATCACTTGAACCGAAACACTATATAGTAGCCTACACAGTGCTGATAAAATGTACTTATCAAACAAGAAAAAAAAATGTTACTGTAATCTTGATTTTACCCTTATCATTATCCCCCCCCCCCCTTTTTTCCACTTAGCCCCTTCCTTCCTTTCTTTCCCCCTTTTTCCCCTTTTTCTTCTTCTTTTTTGACGTCATCTCTTCTCCATGCACACTCTCCCCCCCCCCCCTCTCTCTCTTGCGTTTCATTTAGACCTCCTCTTCGTATACGGTACCTAACTATTTATGTATAGTATGTTATCATGTTTGACTCTATTTACACTGATTCTACACCCTCTCTCTGGGGCGCGGTGGTCCTGGGGTAGAACATCGGCTTCCGACGCAAAAGGTCCGAGGTGTAATGTGACCGGCTGAGACAGGGGCCATGGTATTAGCACATAAAATTGTCAGACGTCCGTCTTGGGGTCCGACCACAATATAACCTATATAGTGCTGATGTTGGACGTTAAACCAACTCAACTCAACTCAGCTCAACCCCTTTTCTCTCTCTCTGTCTTCCTCTCTCTCTCTCTCTCTCTCTCTCTCTCTCTCTCTCTCTCTCTCTCTTTCCTTCTTTATTCTGCGTCACCAATACTGGTACCTATTGAACTATGATCACTCATAAAGCATCCAAATATGTACTGAAAACAGTGAAAACTCGGACACTGGACAACATTTTTCAACTCACAAGGCTGTTTCGTAGAAATACACTATATAAGGCCATAAGCACAGCACTGTGGTAAGCATACGACTCGTGGTAAGATATGGAATCAAGGAATACTTGCGACGAGTTGTAAGCTGTCGCTACATTGTACTTACCACTCCAATTATTAAACGACTCTTTCAGAGTTACCGGATATAAGAGGTCCTCAAGTGGTGTATAGTATGATAGAAAATAAAATAAGTAGGCTACATGTATAATAAGTGATAGCAAAGGTCAATCTGCTTCAACAACAATGCTCATAGAACATCGGGAGGACATGAAAAAATACATGTATCTATGTTCGCTATGTCCAGAACAAATTGGATGAATAAAGTTTACTGCACCTTACCTTAGGGCCTAACTTACATACATCAGAGTTCGCTTTTGTCCTTTTTAATCTGCCTGGCTGTCAGTGTCTCTGTCCGTCCGCGTGTCCTTCTCTCTGTCTCTATCTTTGTCTATCTCTGTTTGTCTACCTTTGCCTCTGTCTGTCTGTCTGTCTGTCTCTCTCCGTATCTGTTTTCGTTCTCTCTTTACATTATGCCTTAACATTCTGACTCTTCAATGATGTCCTTATCTGTGTCTCCGACTGTCTTTTTCTTTATCTGCTTCTCTTTGCTTTTGCGTGTTCCTCTATCTACCTCTGAGTGCATGAATGTAGGCTATGTGTTTGATAGATGATGGAAATCAATGTCAAACTAATTATACATAAATCACTAAAAAGGGATTAGAAACGTTCAGAAAAACAGAAAAGTAACGAAAACGAAGCAGAAGAGCAAACGCACTATTTGTCAAAACTTCTAATAATTGTGAGAAGTGGACATAGCTTTCCGTGTTGTCATCAGTCGGCAAACCTTTCTACATTTTAATACATGTAGATAGGTTAAGCTTTCTGTGGTGTCATAATTGTGCAAATCTTTCAATGTGTTTATTAATTGGCCATTCTTTCTTTGGTGTCATTACACAGAAGACCTCTCTAAGTTTAAATAAGGATTTCTGTTGTGTCATGAGTTGGCAAACATCCACCGTTTTCCATGCATTGATAGGCTGAGCTTTCTCTGGTGTCATAAGTCGGCAGACTACTCAAAGGTTTGATAAGTGGCCAAGCTTCGTGTTGAGCCATCATCGTGCAATCCTGCATACGTTTTGATAGATACGTTAAATAATTATAAACCTCTCTAGGTTTTTATAGATAACTTAAACTTTCTATGGTGTCAAGAGTTGGCAAACCTCTCTAAGTTTTTTTAGAGGCCACTCTTTCTGTGGCGCCATCTTCGTGCAAATCTGCTTATGTTTTGATAGCCACTTTAAGCTTTCTGTGTTTCCATTACCCCATCTACGTTTTAATAGATAGAATAGACATTCTCTTGTGTTGTGATTGGGGGAATCTCATTAATATGATGAAGGATACAAACTGCGTATGACTTTGTGAATTCTCTTCTTGTTAGGCCACTACATTGCTTAACCCCCATCGTGACCATCATCAAAGTCATTGTTGCCTTGTCATCACCATTATTATTATTATTATTATTATTATTATTATCATTAGCTTCAGTGTTAAATTTTGACATCTTCAAGGAAAGATATTATTGCTTGATTTTTCCCCATACCATTATTCTGCTTCCTCCCAACCAAGCGATCTTACGGGAAATAACTTCCACAAATGGGTGGTTAGCATCATAAACAATATGTTAATTGTTATGTCCCATCGTCTTTTCTAAGCAAAACGTTCTTTAAAATAAGACAACAGCAGCGAAAAACAAAACAAAACAGTAATAAAAAACAACGACAGCACAACTACTACACTGTACTACTGTTGCTACTCCTACTACCATTGCTGTAAATATTATCAATACTACTACTACTACTACTACTACTACTACTACTACTACTACTACTACTACTACTACTACTACTACTACTACTACTACTCCATTGCTGATAATGCTGCTGTTTCTAAATCATTGATGCATAATACCAGAACAACCACAATATTTTCTTAAAAATAACAATAATAATAATAATAGTAGTAGTAGTAGTAGTAGTAGTAGTAGTAGTAGTAGTAGTAGTAGTAGTAGGAGTAGTAGTAGTAGTAGTAGTAGTAGTAGTAATACACGATTTAGAGCACAACATACCCATGCCATGACATTAAAGTTAAATCCCTGTATGTGCATCTCTCTGTCTCTGTTTGTATGTCTGTCTACCTGTCATATCACTCTTACCCCCTCCCCCTTCATTTCTCTCTCTCTCTCTCTCTCTCTCTCTCTCTCTCACACACATACACACACGCAAACAGCTTGACTGAAAGACATTAAACTGAAAAGAAAGGACTTAAACGTTCAGCTGAAAGACATTAAACTGAAAAGAAAGGACTTAAACGTTCAGCTTAGATTTAATACAAAATATCTATTTGTTTTAGCTTTTTTTTTCTTGTGCACAAACATACAACAATATACACCTGTAATATTTCCTAAAAAGAAAAATGAAGTTAAATATACAAAAAATCAAATCACTGTAAATAATATACACCTGTAAGGTTTTCTAAAAACAAAATTAAATACAAAAAAAAAAAAAAGAATCAAATCACTGTGACTGTACCATCGGGAGCAGCACAGGATCGAAACTCTCAGCCTATGAAAGCTTATTGCCTGGGCTTAAGTTCCTAAGTAACTTGACTTGGCACTCTCAGCACTTCCATAACAGTTCGCAAAGTTCTCCTTATTGTACAAGATTAATAATAATAGGGAAGAGAAAAGACAAATTAAAGAACAACTTGCTGTTCATAATGAAGAGAAAAGAACACAAAACTACGCAAGAAGAGAAAGACAAAAAAAATAAGAAAAGAGAAAAAAAAATTGTTAATTTTAAAAAGGTTACAGGGTGGTGGATTATTTTTTGCATCATTTAATTTCTTGGCTTTTTTATTTACCCCTTCCATACACAATTAAAAACAAAACAAAAACAAAAGAAAGAAAAAACGTAAGGTTATGGTTCAATTGAACATGTACTAGTATAAGGCTCTTAGCAATGCTTTCTCTCTTGGAGCAGTTGTAATATAGGGGAGATAAAGAAGTTTAATTTAAAGCTGAGAAATTGTCTTCACGTCTGTTATAACCACAATATATCTAGTGCTCTCACTCAAGCAGAATTGGCAGTATTACTGCATAATATATTAGGTAAATAACTTCGAAGCTCAGCTACAAAGAGATAATTCAAAAGAAAGATTTAAAAAATTCAAAACACACAAATTTTCCACATCTGGTTTTGGATGGAAAAATTAATGACATAATATTTAATTAAAATCTGGCTCTGATGGGTGTAATTTAATATCCACAATTGAGTAAATCAAAAAAGAATCAATCCAGAAGGGTCTGATATTACATATATTAATTTTAATAACATTTAATAATGTAAAACATGATAATGGTGGTCTCCACATGTGAGCAGATGGTAAACATTTACTTCATCATCCTACCCTTTATTTTGATGTCAATCATAGAGGGCATGTCATATTTTTAAAGGTATAAAGATTGAACTTTTCTGCTCAGGCTACATTTCTGTTGGTGATTCACAGACCTTTAGATTTTAGCAGTTGCCATGATTTTCAAGATCATAAATAAAAAAAAAATAAAATAAAATAAATATTCCAGGAAAAACATTTGATTTGTTGACCATCATGCAATCAGAATAACTATAAATATAAAAATCAAGTTTTTTCAACAAATCAAATTCTTTCCCATGGCCAATTTCATTAGTTTGGAAATTTCTAAGAAAAAAATCTATAGTCTAAATGAGACAAAAAGATTAGATTTTGATAACTCTTTTTACTTTATTAAATTCACCCGTATAACTTTAAAGATTCTGACGTGTCGCACAGAAGCTTTTAGAAATGTTTTCTACAATTCTTAGGACAATAATAGAGTATCAATGGTGAAATAAACCATTTAAGAAGTATAAATACTACAGATACAAAGAGAGAATTGCTTTAAGAGGGCATTAAAGCTTTATGAAATTTAAATAGCATATGAAAGGTGAGGCGATTTTAGATACTACCTAGATCAGATGCTAAACGATTAGAATAATCTTTACCGTTCACGTTCAGATATCAGTTGAAGGGAAAACTGTTTATGGTAAGCCATTTTAAATTACCAACAATTTCAATTGAAACAAATGTAAGAAAATAAATCACATACATTGAATGAGAAAGCATTCAAGATGAACTTTTGTGAACATAGAACTTTTCCACGTCATCAATTTCTCTGCAAGCAGCAAATTTTGAGAATCAATGAAGGTCCATCTTTTATGGGATTGATTACACGGGTGCAAATTAGTAATTTTTAAATGCCTCCCATTCTGCTGAGTAAACTTTGTTAGGAGTATATACTGTATACAGAGCGGCGCAACTAGACAATATTATTCTTTTGTCCCTATATACAGTATCTTCAAGTAATGACAAACAAGTAACAAAACAAAAGAGAACCGTACTTATCTTACAAGCCATCTCCGTTTGTCTCAAACATTGGGTCAAACTGGGAGACTTAAAGAGAGTAATTTTTTGCAGACAAGAAGAGCATAGAAAACTGTGAAGTTTGGATGAAGAGAGGCTTAAGCCCCAATATTCTTTTTATCTCCCATCTCACATGGTTTGATTGCATTCATCTCATAAGTCAGTATTTATACAATCTTTTCATACTGAAACTATGCCTTTGTTTTAAGAGTCAAACTTTGAGCATTTAGTGTTTATAGAAAATAATTGATAATATAAGAAAAGAAAATCAAAAGAAAAATTATGAATGGTTGAAAAAAACAACACATGTGCTTACATGTAGAGGGAAGGACAGATTAAATAAAAGATTTTTTAAAGATATTTTGAACTGATTTTCACCGGACTCAACAACAAAGTGTCAGAAAGTGTAAATGAAATGAATAGCAACATTATTGCAACACAGAATGTGAAAAAAGATAATGCAGGCGAGTATGCTGAATCTAATTTGATATCAAGAGCCGAAAACTCTTCACAAAAAGTGCAAGAACCGAACACCCAATCCATTTGAAATAGAAACAAAAACCCCAATCCATTAGAAATACCAACAATCAGCGTCTCTACACTCTCCTCAAGCAACGCAATATAATAAGATTTGTTTGTATGAAAAGCCAATTCTGTAATTTTGTAGTTCTTTCTTTATACACCTTAGTTACAGAAGATTGGTGACATTTTTGCCAGAGACAATTGAAGTAAAAAAGTATTCTAAAAATTACATGATTATTAAAAAAAGATAATAACAATGCAAGGGAGCTATCCCAATAATTGCAATCCCAAATAGAAGAATGATGTCAAGTGAACATTCAAATGACTCATTTTCCTTAGTTAATAATGACTCAAATTATGGCATTTTGATGGCACAGGATAAATACATATTATGTAGATATAATCTCACCGTCAGTATAAGTCATGGGATGCTAATAACTTGGTTATAGGACAGTTAGGTCTGGGACCATCTGTGTATTATACAGGCTTCACAACCTCTCGCCATTGTATCAACTTTTACAAACGTTTAAATAATAATATGAGTTTGGATTTTTCAAAATAAGTATAGTTGTGGTTCAGATTTGCTCAAGGGATATACACATAAAGTGAGATCTGAGTTTACTTTATAATCGTACAACTATTTTACCAATTCAGTACAAGTTTCTTCATAAAACTTTGCCTTTTCTACCCAAATAAATGTAAACCGCAGCTATACTTCTTTTCTGAGAATGCAACACATACATGTTTATGAGAAAAATTTTTATAGTTTTATTTAATTTATCGTGTCCAATATATCAATACAAGCAAGCCGCAGTTTCCATCTTTCTCACCAAAACCTACTTATCACGATTGACAAGAAACATAAGAAACAGTCTTCTAATATTTATATTTTCTCCATTCCTCCATGAATTGGAGTTCACTCCGTCTTTTAAAGCTGCATAACTCTTGTGACAATTAAAATCAATTAACATCTTGACAACCTCACATAACATTCTGAAAAAAATGTTAAACTAAAAATAAAATCCTTGATAAATTATGGCATTGGAAAATAATAATCAAGAGTACAGGAATTCGAAACTTGTAAAAACAGGGGAGGAAAAAAATGTATATAGTTGGAAGGATTAACTTTACTTAGAAGGGTAAGTAAAAAAAAAATAATAAAAAAATACAGAAATAGAGAAAGAGAAAGACCATATAAAATATCATTATGTCATAGCCAACAATAAACATTATCATTTCAATTTAAACATATTTAAGGGAACATTATTCAAACTTTAGTAAACATACTTCAAATATAAATCACAAATAATCAGTTGCAAGTTATTCTCGGTATACTAGGCAATTGCAAAGACATACACTCGAAAAAAAAAAAATCCACTTTGACTGAGTTTGAAAGATTTCAAATCTTTAAGTAAAAAGGCTTAAAAAGGGTTGCATGGAAAGAAAAAGAAAAAACATGTTTATGCAAAAGCATTTTTAGTTGAAGGAAAGTGAAAATGATCTTAGATAGTTAAAAAAACAACAAAACCAGAAAATATTTATGAAGTTGGTGCTATCAGAGATAGTAATAAAAGTAATGAGAAAGTGAAAGTTATCAAGTTTGAACTATCATTCATAGATCTGAAGAAAAACCCAGAGAAAATTAGACTAAGTTCATACTACTATAGACCATACAATTTACACTCATATATTGAGTTCATACGATCAGAAAAAAGCAGAGATATGCACAGCCTCATAACAATTTTCGACGACATGCAATGCAAGGAAAACTTGCTCCACTGGTATGATCAATACAATAAAAGAGATATAGAGACACACAATTTGTTAAACGTACAAAAATATTGCCGATATAAATATATAATGTAACAATGTAACAATTTTTATTCTAATCTACTGAAATACAATCTTTTGATTGAGTTCAAACACTACTGCCAGTGAAATTTATTTCCACTTATTTGCACCATTTCAGATTGTTTCTATTTATTCCATCACAGCCCAGCAATAAATTTAGTTATTATTTATTGAAATACTCAATATAAATTTGTATTACAGGCTGATTGAGTCGTTTTTTTCTTTTACTGATTCAGATGAGCTGCCGGTTCTAAAGGAATATTAAACTGCTCAATTGGTAAGGTAAGCTGAAATTTCAAAAGCCTTATCCCTCTCTTTGTTTCTTTTGTATCTTTGAAATAAAACAATTTGCCTTGTAGGCCTAGGTACAAAAAATTGCAAAGAAAAATGCTCTTTAAAATTATTTTCAGAGTTGGAAATTTACATCAGGCCGTCAGTACCAAATTAGAAAGGCACAAAAGACGTGATTTCCATTTTTGTTGATCCTAAACAGGCACAAAGTTGACACAGACACTCTGTAGTGTCCTTTAGCCCTATATCTGTAGTGTGGCATGATGGGAAAAGGTTCAACTTTCTGCCAACTGAATCAACTTGAAGATAACAGCGTATCACAGGATTTATACTTTTGTCACAAGGAAAATATAAAGAAACATTACACCTTAAATAACATGAATTGTAACATAAAGCTAAATGTGGAATTCCGAGGTATGGAAAAATTAACCGCTACACACAGCACAATCTTAAATTCTTTCTTCTCTAAAACTCACCACATCATCAAGCAAAGCCTTTTCATTTAAACCAGATAGAAACTATTGCATGCTTAATAACAGTTACTACTTTACTAAGAAAGAAAGCTTATGCTCCAAGTGTAACTCAGGCATTTGTTTATCTTGTCACACTCGCAGGTGCTGCTTTGTGGGCTTTTTTTTTTATAATCATAGTCACATATATATTTCTAGACTCTTGGATGTCGGAAAAAGATGCAGATACACCACAAATGATCATCATTTATATAGCCACATTTCTTTTGTGTCTCTCATTCTCTTTCGCCAAGAAAATAATCCAGTTTTGTCTTAACTTTAAAAAGTTCGTAAAGTAGGTGCAGACAGCATTGACAATTACCAAAGAATTGTCACAGTGAAAGGCACAAAGGCCAGATGAGGAATGTGATGAGTCAGGGTAACATAGAAACAAATGGCTGCTTCAATTAAACGCAAAATGAGAAACAATGCTTTTTTGTCACCTCAAATTACAAAGAAAATATGAAACAACAGCAGATCTAAAAAATCAATGAATAGATACAAACTTTACACATTTTTCACACTTAACATTGCACAAGGAGCTGAAAAGAAAGAGAAAAAAAAGCAATTTTCACAACTTTGTAGATTCTTTCACTGGTACTATGCAGTCATTCATAAATGGAAACAGAATAATGATTACATCAAGACAACCAATAAAAATTGACACATGTCTATCTCTCCTCTCCACATCTCACCTTCATGCCATTGTCACTTATAACAGTGCACTGACATAAAATAGAAAAATTAATATGAAATAAAACAAGCACTGTTACAAAACAAAACGCAGGGCAACTTTCTTCTTTAGTTACCAGAATATTGAGTATGAAAATCACAGGCATTCACATGAACAGTAACTCAGTTCTCTCCATAACAGTAAAAACATGTCAACAATCCCTCCACTCCACACAGTTATCCGGAAGTCTAGCAAAGTCTACACCTTTTAAAAGGACAATACCATTTAATAGCTTTCCGTGCAATGATGAAGTTGTCCAAGAATTCCTGTAAAGAATGTGTACCATAAGTAACAGAACTATGTCATCTAGAAGTGACTTTAGCAGTCTTTACTGCATATTCAATAAAATAAAATTATAACATGCGCATGTAAGTTACATTCAGTCTCCGTTGTATTAACAGTATATGCAATACAAGAAAGTCAAAAAATCAAAACACCTCCTCTAAAAATGGAGAGAACATTTGCAGTATATTGGATGTTTAAAAAAAAAAACAACTAAATAAATCCTTTAAATTCTTGGACTTATAACAAAATTTAAACTTAGGCCTATGAGATCGGGGAATTATCCAAAAAGTTAAGATTAGACAAAAATAATAATAACAGTATGCACCTTCCTTATTATCTCAATAGATTCTGAAATAACTTTAAACCTCAGAATGATCAACATGCGCATACTGCCTTCATTCATAAATATTTATTTGATCTATGCGGAAGAAAAAATAAATGGATTTAGAAAAAGTATACTGAGGTGAAAGAAAGAAAAACTACTCTTGCTTGCTCTACAAGTAAAACTAGTTCAAAATGAGGAAAAAAAAAAAGGAAAAGAGATAGGACCGTTATTTAAAAACAAAAACAAAACAACAGCATGTGTGCCATGTAATAATCCTAAATAAAGTGTGTTTTTAACTTTGTTTACACAGGTGAGTTGTTAGAGAGAGGTGTTGCAATGTTACTGACTTGAACCAACAGAGTTTCCAGCTTGGCAGCAGTAAACATCAACAGGCTGACTTTGTTCCCCAAGGCAAATAATGACAGATGAACATTGACATCGTGCAGCACCGGGTCCAATGCAGACTTAGTTAATCAACATTTAACACAGAGGTTTCATCAGCATTTGATGGTGAAATTTTAGATCTGAAAATCCCCCACAAAAAACTTTTTTTCCCTAAAAATCATATTTAAAAAAAAATAAATCTGGTATTTTTTTAACAACTCTCACCCCCACCCCTCCCCCCCAAAAAAGTTTCAGCTTTATTATAAAGAAGGCAAGGTAGTATCTACAGGGATCCATTTCACAGAAATAGTATCAACATTGTTTTACCAAATCTGTCACGTACAGCAACATAGAATATTGGATTACGAATCATGACCACTTGACAAGTATTTGCTGAACTTTTACTCCCCAACCTCGTTTTTTAACTGAAAATTTGCACCACTGTTAATAATGGGAAAAAAAAAGGTAAAAAAAATTTGAAACAAAAGCTATTTACTTTGTGCGCAAAACGCTTAACATATGGCCATTAGGCCTGCCACTTAATACCCCCCCCCCCCCGAAAAAAAAAGCTATACTTTTTAGTTATTTGGTGCTCAAAGAAGAATGGCCAGCTACTATTATATCAAGCACCATAACAATTTATCCAAGAGTATAAATTCGGTTGTAACAAGTTTAGCAAAAACTATCAATTTCTTGGGTTAAAAAAAAAATACCATCATCTGCTCACGAGGCTGAGAAGACTTTACAAAGACAAACAGGCACCTTTCACTGAACAAATCAATTTTTTGACCTAAAAAATTCTTATGAACAAAATCCCATTGCAAAGGAAAGAGAAGAAAAAAGGAAATTAAAATAAAAGCAGTCTCAATTATGCACTCACCTTGTCATACTCCCCTAGTTATATTTAGAAGAAAAAAGCACACTGTTACAGTTGAGATTAACTCATTATTAAGATAACCTTATCCTCAAAATTACATTAGCAAGAGCTTAAAATATACTCTTAAAACCAAGTTTCATTTTCATGAAAACAGAGGGAGTGTCTATTAGTCTAAAATGGTGTGGACAAATTTTCACTATGCACATGTGATTATTGTTAGAGAACTCACTCCGCTCAGTCATATTACATCCATAGTCTATACACAAACATATGTAGAAATAATAAATGATATTTTTTTTTTTATTATTAGGATGTGCTTATTTGTTGTGGATGAGGAAGTTTCTTAGGCTGTCCCATGTATCACTATCTTTGTAGATGTACTTCATTGAGGACGCCAAGCTTGGCTGCAGGCATTTCCTGTCATATTCAAACAGCCAGAGTGTTAGCCCCCACATGATGGCGGCAAACCAGGGAAACACATCGGTTTGGGGAGTCGGGATGATCCCCTTAGAGACCAAAAGCTTGGCAATACCATATATCACTCGGGATAGGAGGTACAAGTTGATCTGGAGAAGAGAAATGGTGGGAGAGGCAGATGTACGTTATAGGGAGAGAGATGATGGACATTTTATGCAAGCTGATCCTGACAACAGACAGAGGGGCTGTAAATATAAAAATTGGCTTTAAATATAGCTGATTATTTTTTAAACTAAAAATTGGGAATATACACTCTTATATGAGGGCTTTCTATCATTTCTCTTCCACTTTTAAATGCTTAATCAAGAGCACTGTCTATGTGAAAATCTCCATATAATCCAGCTATTTATATAACATGGTCTGTGGATTAACAATTCCCTCAAGACATGGTCAAGTCGACTTACAGGAACTGTGTCCACGTGATCAACAAATTTCTCTTTTCAACAATGGGTTGGTTAACAAGGTATGGAAGATAGGGCCTGCTTTATCTATATTAGATAGTGCTATTAGTTTTGCTGCACAACATAACAGTGGGTCAAAGAACAGAGCATTAATGTGACAGTGAGTGGGGGTGAGACGTTGAGAGCCATGGATGCAGAGCACCTGTAGATTATTTCTTTTGCTTACAATAATAAAAGCAGAAAGTCTAGCTCACATTAAGTAATAAAAAAAAGATAGGAAAAACATAAAATCAAACTAAAAACCTACTTGCTCATTGACTTTGTTGTACTTCCCGAAAATTACAAAGCCAGCACAGAATGCTGACAAAAAGTGGTGTATTTGGTGTGACTTAGACTCTCCCCACGAAAGGGTAGATGTTAAACCTTTGTAGATAAGCACAAACATGCCAAGGTTTCTCGAATGTTGGTAGGTGGCGCTCATGATGTCTTGTAGCATCGTCATAGGTCTGCAACCAGAGTAAAGAACAAAAGATACACAATAATCAATGGTTTAACTCTCAAAACCTGAAGTGACAATTCAGTCGTAGATTGGATTGATCCATAAGTCGAAGTGAAGACTCACTCGTCGATTAGAAATCACTTAAATATTGCACACAAAAGTATTATATGGAACGGTAACCGAAAATAAATAGGATGTAGAATCAAGAGCCCATTCAAATTGTGTCTAAAAATTAATTCCGACAAAACGCAAAATTATTCTGATCTTTAAGAGTTAATCAGTTATTAATTTCAGTGTTCAAAGCTAGATTATTTAACAATGCTTTTCTACAATGTAAACGAAGCAGAAGATAAAGATTATATTCCAAGGAAAAACTGATCTTGGAAACACATTATATTCTAATTTATTCTATCTTTTCTTGCAAAGAAGTTATCCAGCACACATAAAAGCTGTAAAAATAATTTTCCATTGATACTATTTCAAAAAGAATACTATGTGAGAAAACGAGGGTGAATCAGGCGCCAGTTGCTGACAAAAGATTTGAGATTGGGAGCTCTAAGCATAAAAAATCTACACTATATTGACCTTTTTCATTGTCAAACAAATTGAATTTATTAATAACTGGTTATAATGTAAGTGAATAGTTTAATCTCTAAAAGTGCATTTACTATAAGTAACTCCAAATTTTGAGTTGTAACCAATTCCCCCAGGTTGCTTCACACAATTACATAATTGAGGTATTTATCAGTATAACTCTTCCAGGATAAAAGTACTGCATGTATCAGTTTAGTTGCATTAAATACCTTCTCATAAAAATGTACTTTGCCAATACTTAAAACAGGCTTACCAATTAATATACGTCAATTGTTAAAATAATTTGTGGTTTACCCTTAAAATATCTGAGAGAATTTAAACAATTTTTTTTTTACTTACGGTCCCCTTTTGAATAAAAATGTCATCACCACGGCATGAGGGAAGCGAATTTTGGCCCCATATCTACAGGAAAAAATAATAGATCAGTATGTAGGTAGTATGGTAACTAAATTATATATATATACATATTTTTTAAATTCATTGAAATAAGAAAAATGTAAGGGGTTGCTCATTTCAAATACAATCTTATACCTAGAAGAGGGCGGGGCGGAGAGAGAGAGAGAGAGAGAGAGAGAGAGAGAGAGAGAGAGAGAGAGAGAGAGAGAGAGAGACAGAGAGAGAAGGGGTGAAGGGTCATTGGCTTAAGGGCTTAAGGAATAGAAAAAAATTGACTTAAGAGATAGGTAAAACATTTGGGGGTATAAAGGTGTGCCAAAATAAGTATAATATATTTTTGAACAAACCCTAAGCATGACATTGTATTGTTCAAATATTAGTCAATATTTTGTTACTTACGTACATATATTATTGTCTATCACTCTATGACAAACAACTAAAATTATTATCTAACTCTTGATCACTTTGGAGATCATCAACAAACAACCCAATAATTATTACTAATATGAATGGTGTAACTACATTTAAAAAATAAAAATTCTCACACAGCCTAGAAATTTTCTTTACAAAATTTTCAGATTCAACAATTTTGAATCTACATTAATAGTCTTGGAAGTACTGAGGGATTTATATGATGTAGCAACACGCCAACAGGGTGTTCTCAGACAAAGATATATATAAATAGCTTGATATATAATAACATTAAAATTTCTGAAGTCTGTGTCAAATTTCTAAACAGCAATGTGAGCAATCAAAAGGTAGCATTCTTGCACAGCAAAAGGTGGTTGGTATTCTATACTTCTAGCCTGATGCTTAAAGATGTGTAAGCACTGAAGTTGCCAATGGATCTTAATATCAATACAAGTCTTCTAAACAGAAAAGAGGCCGTTGGATTTCATTGAGACTATAATGTTTGCCTTTTATTCAGGCCTGAGACCAATACAGCGGTTCCTCTGTTTAATTGTAATTCATAGGTAGGTGTTTGTGTGTAAGTGTGAGTGTGTGTGTGTGGTGGGGTACTGGTAAAGTGGTAGGCAATATCAAAGGTTTTAAGACTTAATCAAAGCAGGCTGAGTATGACGCACTGTATCTAGTGTTTCTGTCAAAATGTACGTACTACAATTATAAGCTAGAGTACTACTTTTCTATCCATCTAATGAACAGAACCGCTATAGAATATTGCATCATTTTTATAACACCCCTTCCTTGAGATCTAGATCTCTAGATCTAGTAAATGTTAACTTGGAGAGAGGTTCTCTTTCTTCAGTTGCTCGATCAAATATTGATTGGAGAATGATTAAAATTTTAACTGCAGCCATCTATAGACAAAACTTTATACATCTGGCGATATGATACACTATAGGCCTAGATCTATAGGAAAGAAAAAAAAAAGAGAAAAAGCTTTATAATACTTACACAATTCCATTTCGGAGACCTTTTATTGCTGCAAGAATATGTTTATTCTCGCCGGAGACCAGGATTGAATTGATGGTGTCTATGAGAGCCGCCATATTGTTGATATCAGGCGATGCAACTGTTTTTACCTCCAAACACCAACAAACTATAGTCTGTTAATTGCAGCTTCGCCTTGTTTCAACTTTATACTATATAATATAATTTATCTCACACATAGTGTCCATGCTGTAAGAAAACAAAAAAAAAGTTACTTCAAAAGTAGGCCTATTTAACAATAGTATTACACTGAATGTAAAAAAAAACCCACACCACATGACTAGGTGAAATAGTTATTTTGCAACAACAATTGGGAAAAAAAAAAGCTAATACACGGTTGGTTAAGATTACGAGACTTCTTTGAAAAACACCGAGTTAAGTTTAAATTCTTATAACACCCAGAAGCAACACAATATCTTTCTTCTATAACATATCATATCCAAACCACATGACTCTTGCGTTGGTTCATGCCTGGGTGCCACCGTGTAATGCCGGTGCCGGTACGGGTGACACGAAACTCAACTTGCAGGATTTGAAGCCTTTACTTTATTTAGTGCATTTACCATAATAGACATAGTCCCTAAGGTGATGGTAAGTATGTCAGTGACATGTCAGACAGTAGGCGGACCTTGAAACGCTCTTCTATCAGCTGAGCGGCCAACCTTACACATAAAAAGCCAATTTCTGCGCATTCATTTCTTATCTAAAGTATGCACTTTGAAGGCTAGTTAGGGTGGCTGCTCAGTACTAGGCCCCTAGTAGTAGTACAACTAATATCACGCTGTTCAGTACCTGTATCACGACCATCTCACTGTTCGGTACCAGAGTCACTACTATCACATTAATTGTTCAACAGAGTGCACACGGTTCTGAGTGACACAAATTAATACGTAAAGCTCTCTGTGAATATTTATACTGGTTAGGCAAACGTAAAGTTCTAGATCTACTGAAACGTAACTGATCTACACTCAAGCGACCCAAGGTCAAAGTATGGGAGAGATCAACGAACTGTTCAGATCATGCCATTGACGGGCGCACGGGTTCACCGCAAAGTTTAATAGCTAGGCTATCTCACCCGAAGGGTTTTCAACAAATTTATAATTTAAAAAAAAAATCAAATTAATGCGAACCTAACGAACGTGCGACCATCCCATCAGATAAAATTAATGGAAATGGATGTGTTGGACTGAGCATAACTTCTAAAGATATCAATACTTTAATGATGGTGGTAAGTTGCAGGCTTCGAACGTGTTTAAAAAAAAAGATATATTTGATGCACTATCAAAAGTGAAATACGATCTGTTTGCCAATTCATCACTATTGTTTCATGTTGCCGTTTTCAATTAATTTTGTAGTCTTTATATAACTTTTATGCAATCATGTTACAAATAACATGAAAGTATTGCTGCCTCAAATTATAAGAAATAAAGAGGACAAGTAACTTCCATTTTCATTACTCCGCATCTACCCATCCTCATCGTCGCCACCTTCACGGTAGTGGTAGCTATGCATGCAGTCAATGTACCAGTAGGCCTAGCAGTTTGTCTCGTGTATGGCATAATATAAAAATTATTTTTTCAACTGTCAGACGTCAGCCTATATAGTGCTGATGTTGGGAGTCAAACCAACTAAAGTCAACTCAGTAGTAGTAGTAGTAGTAGTAGTAGTAGTAGTAGTAGTAGTAGTAGTAGTAGTAGTAGTAGTAGTAGTAGTAGTAGTAGTAGTAGTAGTAGTAGTAGTAGTAGTAGTAGTAGTAGTAGTAGTAGTAGTAGTAGTAGTAGTAGTAGTGGATCTAGAATTTTTAGTTCTTTTTTTCCCATAGGGAGTTGGATTTTAGTTAAAATTGGCCGAACAATGGTAATTGCAATCATTTTTTTGCCATGTTCACTAAAAGCCTACTTCTACCTCTGCGTAAAAATGCCTAAAAATTCTATATCTACTTGTAATTATACCAGTGGTCTCCCTCTCCTAAACCTAGCAGTACTCGTGGCAGGTCGCCTCATTAAACCACTTGCTCGGTCGAGGTCTAACGAAACAGGCAGTCTTGGGTGTCTTGCTATGGGGCCCTGTCGCCGTATATAATCTTCATGTTTTAGAATGATGGGTTTCACTTTCTCAGATAAGGGTGTAAAAAAATTCTAATTATCGCGAATTGAATTGCTTTTTTGTCAATGGGGAAAGATAAAAAAAAAATTTGTTGACAATCACAGAATGGCAGAAACATAAATTAGTTTTGGATAACAATACGCTTACACGGTGCAGCTTAGTTGTAGATAACTGGGGTATCTATGGTTACACAAGGTAAACGGTAAAAGTGATATTGCATATACGGTATGTGTTTGATTGATACCTTAGCGGAGTTTACTTTTTTCCTCTATAGACCTCGAGGTAGGTCGTAAAGTACAACGTCGTATGTAGTAAGCTTACAACTGGTCTTAATTTATGCGAATAAAAAGTCTTAAGACGTTGAATGTACGATTCCTAGGCTAGTATCTACAATGGAGTTCCAAACTTATAACTCCGTCTATGTATGGGTGCTGTTAAATTGTAGAAAATATTCTTAGTCTAGGGTGAAAGATTATACTTCTAGCCGTCTAGCTGTTAATGCTTAGTCTAGGGTGAAAGATTATACTTGTAGCAGCATGCAGGCCTAGGCCTACTTCAGGCCACAATTATCGCATGATCTAATGGCGCTTTAGTCCTACTGCACCCACTACTTCACTGATTCAAGGTTTGTCTCGGTCTTGTTGGGATCAAAGGTGGCTTCTTTTAACTGCAGACTACACCTGTCATGTTGCGTTGTCGTGACGGAAAGAATATTATCAACGACTAACACTGTATAACGTGTTTTTTTTTAATCGATTTTGTAATTATTCGTTTGCTATTGGGTATTGCTACACTAAAGTTTTCTTTGTGTTAACTATGGTTTAAAAAAAAAAGTGTAATAGAAAATGCGTGGCATCCCAATGCTATTTTTAAGTTTTGAATTTCACGGTAATAAACGAAAATGTTTCAAACAAAAATAAATTGAGAAAAAAATTGAGTTACCAAATCGGTACCAAATCGGTGAAAAAAATGTTTGCATGAATAGGGCAACAACGATTCATTCTTGTTTATTCTGTCTACATCAAGTTCAAAATGAACACAGGGCATAGAGTATTTCCCCCTAGCAACTCAGCTAACACAGCAATATTATAAATTGTCTTCAACTAAGCCTATACCTAGTGGTAATATATAATTGTATTTAAATTTAAGAAAATATTAAAAGCTTACTTTAAGCCTACTGGCAAATTTAGTCTCCTTTTTAAATCCTCGACATAACACCGTAACAAATAGGTAACGAACAATACTAGAGCAGTTGCTGTGCTGACGTTTCGTAAATTTTGTATACAATTACAAACTCTGTAGGCAACAAGACTGGATCTATAAATAAAAGTGCGGAACCCTATCCGAATATGCAATAAAGTGGTGTACACGTAGTCTTAATATTATTTTTATAGACTTAAAAAAAATCTTAATGTGAATGTAATCTTAATGTTGGCTGATTGTTTTCACAATACTGAATCGGTTACAAAGAAATTTATTTTTTAAAATTCATAACTTACTGATTTATTTATTAGGATGATGTAAGTATAGTACATTGTTGGAAAAAAAGCCAACAAGATAAACACACACATACACACACGCACACACACACACACACACACACACATGTTTAGAGTCGAAATTCCTGACAGCGGAGCCTGCTATAATCTCTTACTCTTAGCATCAAGAGTGTAGGACTTCAGTTCGGTGAGGTATACGCTTGAACTAACCCACTGAATCGTACGATTATGTTTTGTAAGAACAAAAAATGCTGTTATGGGCGGCGCAAAATACCGAAAAATGAAATACAGCAGCTAAGTGACGCAATATAAACACTTCATCTGAGAACAAAAATGTTTTGCCTTTGTGTCAGTCCAACCTAAAAAAATTGTAGCTGCTAGCTACTACTAATACTAAAGCTGAGCTTAGTACGACGACGAAGACTACTACTGCTGCTAATACTACTGCTACTACTACTACTACTACTACTACTACTACTACTACTACTACTACTACTACTACTACTACTACTACTACTACTACTACTACTACTACTACTACTACTACTACTACTGCTACTGCTCGAGATCGTCCCGCATCAGCATGACCTTTGACACTTCCACAAGTTAATAGTTACGTCATATCATCACGGACATATCGCGTGAACTCTTGGAGTTAAGTGTTTACCCCCTCCCCCTCTCTAGATAGATAGATAGATAGATAGACAGATAGATAGATAGATAGATAGATAGATAGATAGATAGATAGATAGATAGATAGATAGATAGAGAGAGAGAGAGAGAGAGAGAGAGAGAGAGAGAGAGAGAGAGAGGGAGAGAGAGAGAGAGAGAGAGAGAGAGAGAGGATAGGAGGGACAGACAGACATTCAGACAGATAGAGAGAGAGAGAGAGAGAGAGAGAGGAGGGAGGAGAGGATAGGAGAGCGTAAGATTTTTCATCTTGAATGGTGGCCTTCTTGGATTTAATTTTCATTTTATGGGCTTCAGTTAAAGAAAGAAACAGCAACAACAACAACAAAACCAAAAAAAAAACAAAAAAAAAACAAATAACAACAACAGCAACATCTTGGCCTTTTTGTGGGCATTCATTAACTGTAGCACAAACTTTACAATACGTGTGCATAAAGACACACATGTGCCGAACTATCTTTATCATGTTCTATATCTCTCCATACGTTTTAAAGGCATTTCTATGTTGTTTCTTGTCCTATTTAACCTGTTCCTTGTACTGGTTCATGTACATATTATTTATTCAGTAAAATTAAGTTATTTATAATTTTTTAAGCGATCCTGCTGAAGTTTCACACAACAAAACCTTAACTTGAATTGACGCCTCAACTAGATTTATTAAAAAAAAATTATCCCGACAGAAAATGTAACCACAGATATTTAGAAGAGCATTGGCTATGACTGAATTTAGCCATACATTTCATATTGGATTCTACATGCCCTCACAGGAGAATCAACCTATGAAAAATCAATACATGTAACTGATGTATGTGCCATCCACCCTTACCTCCTATCATTAGTTTATAAAAAAAATAGAACGCACTATAAGTGTCCATGACGCTCACATCAGATCAAAATTACTGAAAAGTCAGTCCGTCATGGTAACATATCAAAAGAAAAAAACATATTATAGTATATGATACAAAAATAGTATATTGAGTCTATAAATTGGGGACTAGGCGGTCCAATGGTTTAGCAAACGGCTTCTAGCGGGAATGTTGCTGGTTCGATACCTGCTATTGCCGCATTGTTTTTTCCCTACTGGTTAGGTCAGTGTCATGACAAGGATAATTATTACTAGTCAAGTTCTGGCTATCACGCTCTGGGGCCCCGTCACAGAGTAGGATTTTCCTTAAAAACCTTGGAGATTGTTAACAGTTGAGAAATTAACGTTCTCAGCCAAAATATTTTTTTCCTTTTTTAAAAACTGTTTTGATTACACCACAAGTTCTCTAAAGGGAAGCCCAAGGGAGCGCCTGCAGTTCAGTTGTTAAGCCTAAGAGCTCTGAACTGACAAGAAGAGGATTTGTGGTTCGAAGCTCACCTGGTGCCCCCGTCTCATATTTGTTTAGGAAACCTAAATAATGCAAAACTAGTCAACACTGGTCGAACATAACTTACGTATTTCAATGGTAAGGTGAAAGAGTTTCAAGAGTTCCACTTGCAATAACTATTATTGTACCACAAGACACTATGTAGCTGTTGGACTCACTTTAGTAAAAAAACATTTTACAAGAAAAGAGCGCGATACCTAGACAATCTGTATATATACGTCCATAATTTGATGGAAATTTAACTTATATCAAAATCATACAAGAAAGCGTAGCCTAGTTACTGTTTGTAGGTTGTATTTAATGTACGCAATGTTCAATAATGTACAACGAGGCTTCAAAAAACGAGGGACCTCACATAATATATAACGTTTTTAATACTTCCATAATACTTATAACAAGCTATGTTACCGCATGCTCGTGTTATGTACTAAAACTTTCGGACATGACTGTGTGATTATGATTAAAGCAAATATGCGAACTATTGATTAATGGTTACAATTAATTTTTTCATTTACTTGGACATACATTGCACACTTAAATACATATTTTCACAGCTTTCACTTCATGTTTCTGCAATATGATCCTAATGGATTAATAAGATCACATAAAATTATATAGAGAGGAAAAAGTATTATTAATTTTATAACACGTTCCCATGTCAGAGTTAGAAGAGAATTTGATATTTAATATGGGCGGAAGTGTGTGTGTGTGTGTGGGGGGTGGGGGGGTATGAGGTCTGGAAGACTTAAAGAGGGTAACATTAATAGGTCAAAGTCAACAGCTTGTTTCAGCTGGTTTTAGAAGCTTGACTTGATCATAGAAGCATAGTGAGAAAGAAATAAAGAGCGAACGAGAGAGAGAGAGAGAGAGAGAGAGAAAGAGAGAGAGAGAGAGAGAGAGAGAGAGAGACAGACAGAGAGACAGACAGAGAGAAGAGAGAGAGAGAGAGAGAGAGAGAGAGAGGCGGTGAAAGGCACACGGAAACAAAAATTAGAATGGTTAAGAGAGAAAGAAAGAAAGATAAGGGGAAGGAATCGAAGAAAATAAATACAATAGGAAAGAATACGTTTTTAAGGAGAGTGACAAAGTGAGAAAAGGGTGGCAAGAAAGAATGTGGAACTAGAAAGCGTAGGAGAATCTTAGTTTACTAAAGGGGAGAGTACAGAAATACCGGTAATTGAAAACATTATAGAGAGCCGCATAGGGTGAAAAGCAATACTAGTTTAAGTTTTAGTAAATTGTCGTCCATTAAAAACAAGAGGTGGGACTGGGCTGAAAGACGATCTCACAAAAAAAAAAAAAAAAAAAACCCCCACATCTTCTAGTTCACTAATCTGTTATTATAACTTGTTAGTTGCTTAAGATTTTGTATCCATCCCGCCTTGTGAAGAATTAATATGAAAACGTGATGATGATAATGAAGGAAGAAAGCGGTATAGGGTGGAAACATAAAAGCTTTAATTATAGTAATAAGAGAGTGGTCTGAAAGGAGAGGCGGTCTACAACATAACACATTCACTAGATCTGTAACCCGTTGTTTCGATTTGATAGTTTCATCAGATTCGACCCGACGCTCTTTAAGAAAAAGTGATGAAGTTTGGATGATGAAGGAAAAAAACACTTTCATCATAATTTATAGACTATTCTAGTAACAGTAACATTTTTAGCAGTAGTAACAGTATTAGTAGTAGTGGTGGAGGTAGTAGTTGTCGTATAGTAGTAGTAGTAGTAGTAGTAGTAGTAGTAGTAGTAGTAGTAGTAGTAGTAGTAGTAGTAGTAGTAGTAGTAGTAGTAGTAGTAGTAGTAGTAGTAGTAGTAGTAGTAGTAGTAGTAGTAGTAGTAGTAGTAGTAGTAGTAGTAGTAGTAGTAGTAGTAGTAGTAGTAGTAGT
>RQTK01001202.1:45865-61323 GCA_003991915.1 Elysia chlorotica | reverse complement strand
TTTGATAAACGTTAAAACGATTTTGATAAACGTTAAAACGATACAGTGACATTTCAAGATTTAATATTTGAAAGAGATAGTTTATGATTTCTGGCGACACTGAAATAACTCCTCAAAATAAACAATGATAATTTTAGCAAAATCCTGCTATAAATTGTAATAAATCTACATTCTTTTTAAGGAGAAAAATAGGCCTACTATTGATTGTGCTGTAGTGATTTTTATAATAGATTATATTTTTAAAGACAAATTGAATTATTTAATAGTATTAAATAACAATTTAAAGGTTTCACTTTGGCATTTCGGTTCAACGACTTTCTCTTCTTAAGATTCCCAAAGTACATGTATTTAGAAATGTTTTTGTCTTTATTTTATTCTCAAGCTCCTCTCTCAAAATAAATTGTAATTGAGATAACATTACCACTAATAAGACATCCGTAGTTATCTTTGACATTTAACATTTCTAGGGAAATTGCTTTTTATATATTGACCCCAGAGCACATTTCAATATAGGCCTTACCGATGTAGTTTTAAAAACAATGTTTTAATGTGGGTCACACGCTAAAGAATATATAACGATCTTGCCTTGATTTTAAGGTACCGGTATTAAATGATGCGATGTCGTGTTGTCATGGCAATATTCAGGAGATGAGATTTTCAGCATTAATCTTCTTAATACTCACCATGTTTTTTTGAAATTGTGTTCTATCCTGGCTCTATAGAAGGCTCTGTTTTGGAGCGTGATTATAAATTTTAATAGGGGAGTTCAGGGGAGTTAACAACCGCTAAACAAATTATGCTCGGTGGATACCGATCTTCAACTTATAGCATGCTGGGTATCTTCTTGTTATAATGGAGCTAAGCCCAAAATCGATATGGTTAAGGCTTTTGTAACGGGGGGACAGACAATTTTACAAAAATTGCATAAGTTAAGTGCCATAAATTTACGTGAAGTTATACAAACACTCTCCATTTTTCCCATTTGAGTATATTGATCGGAAACTTGAGAAGAAAACTCCTCTGATCACTCGACATCTAAATGCATGAAAATGACGGGAGTCTAAATATGCTGGTTTTGGATAGAAACGAATGTGGCATAATGCAGAAAATATCAGTTTCATGTTAGCCAGTTTTAACGTGCACACTGCGACATTTTGTTAAAATGCTTAGAGGATAAAATGAATCCAACTTTAAGAAACTCAATGGCCTGTAAATACAACTAAATACTTATGGGTGACTTTTCTTGTAACTAAAATGTTCAAACAAATGATTAGAAATAGAAAATAAACGCAAGAAACTAGAAATCAAACCAAAATTTTACAATGATGCTCTTTAAGAGTTTTTCAAAGCATGGTGGATCTCTTCCTTTAAATATGTTCAATTTATAAATGCATAGTTTCTGAAGAAACATAATTTTGAGTTTTAGCACATTGAAAATTTTTTATCCGGAAATAATTAAACATTGTCCATCTCACAATCCCCAGAGATTCCATGGGTACCCTACTAGTTATAACACAGATTGTTCTAAACGGGAGACGCGCGAAAGAATTCCTAGATATTAGGATTTAGTTTGTCACACAAAGCGTTAGAGTGCGGTAACTTTGCGAGGTTAACCTTGTGCTTTCTACCAACCAGATGAAATAATATCGACACAGTGTGATCATCATTACTGCAGAATCCCATCTCCGTATCAACAGTACCAGATTCACCCGTTTCTTGTGACATTGGAACAATCCACTTTCTACAGTACGCAAGACAGCGTTGTTCCTTTACGTCAAACGGTCTAACGTGGACTATACTAGCCCATATCACGGACGTATCCCAAGACTTCAGTGTAATATTTTTAGGCTACTACAAAACAAATAACAAAAAAAAAATGAAAAAAAATTGAAAAACAAAAAAAAATTAGAAAAAAAAACCCAGCAACAACAAATTCCGGAGACAACGTGGCTTATTTTAAAGTATATTTTCGTATAATTCTGATACCGACCTAACCAGTGGCGAACAAGGGGGTCCGATCGGAACTTTTTGATTGCCACCCTGTGCTGTCTCTCCCCCCCCCCCTCTCTCTCTCTCTCTCTCTCTCTCTCTCTCTCTCTCTCTCTCTCTCTCCCCCCCCCTCTATAGCCACTAGATTAAAAATAATATTCCTTCTATCTATCCTCGCTCCTATATTAATGATGCAGGTTTTTTTTGTATGTTGATTTTGGTTCCACTCGCTTTTTCAAAACCTTCAAATTTGTTGGTGATGTTAATTATTGATCTATCGTTTGTTGGTAGCAGTTTAGTGTCGTCTGCATAGGCTTTGATCTTTTCGTGGGTTCCTCCTGGTAGGGGAATTCCTGTTATTGTTGCCTTCCATGAGAGGTTTTATTACTAGGGTATATAGAAGCGGGGACAGGCTGGATCCTTCTCCCACTGCTTTAGTTAATTTTATTTCCCTTGTCAGTTCTTGGTTAACTATTGCTTGGGTGGTCGTAGAGTATCTAAATCCATTTCCTAAACCAGTCCGCCAAACTGTTAGCTTCTAGCACTTTGAGCAAGGAAGAGTGTGATACTGTGTCGGAGGCTTTTTCCTCGTACAGACTTAGTATTCTGGCTTCGATATTCGTGTGCTTGCTATAGGTGATAATTTCTCTAAGCTTATCTATGTTTTTGTTTTTCTGCCTTTAACTGCAAATTGTTGAACTTTGTGTACAAATTTGCTCATGCCCGGCTGCAGTCTTGTCATTAGCGATTTACTAGTAATATTGTACTTTTTAGTCCGAGTTCAAGAGCATTATGGATCTGTATTTTTTAACGTCTTTTTTCTTATCCGGGTCTTTAGCTAGCATAGCAACGTAATGAAAGATGTTTTTTTTTTATCCGACGGTAGGCTGCCTCTTTCCATCGCATGGTTTGTGACGTGTTTCATGATCACTGCCAAAACTTTATTGAAATTAATGCAAAATCCGTCGCCAATGCCGTCAGGTCTGTGGCTATTACAAAGACCGGCCACTCTAAGAGTTTTCTTCTTCTTTTTGCAATCTAACTATGCTTTTTCGGTTATTGCCCTTTGAAATAATAATTAACAGGTATTGACGTGGGCAACTTTAACAGTTTAAAAGTTTGTTTGCTGTGTTATAACTATTTATTTTCTTGATATATTTTCCGTCCAAGTAAGTGACTAAGTATGTGATTATACTCTCAAAAGCTGTTTTATGAAAAGGACACAAATGCAGTATTCGACATTTTTTCAATTTGTATAAAAAATAAAAACGCTTACGCACATTCTTTAGAATGTTTATTGAATGAGTGTTTCAGTTTAGCTGCTACATGTAGTTTATATGTGCTTATATGAACTCACCCTTTCTACATTTTCAGTTTTTAAGTATAGTGAGGCTAAAGAGGAATACTTCTTCCTAAAAATCAATTATGCTTTCTTTTGTCTTTTTATGCCACTGCTGAAAGCGGTCAACAGAATCTCGTTAAAGACATTCGCCGTCGTCTGACTGTATCCGTCCCTGAAGGCATGTGTCATCTTCAAACTTAATCAAAGACCGCCATCATGAATTCTTAATGTACATTCTTTGTGTATAACGGTGAAGAGGGAAAGGCATCAAGACTGCTCCTCAAGGAGTACCTTTGTTGGTTACTATTAACTGATTAACTCAGCTATTGAATTCATGAATGGACCAAGGAACAAATATGGCAAGACTCCGTAAGCGGCTCAACGGAGTTAATAAAATCTGACTGTAAATATTATTGTGTTCCAGACTATACAACCTAACATGTCGCGGTCTTTGAATAAGGAAGTCTAATATCCAGCAGGTGATGCTCTTGTTAAACCTCTTTGCACTTATTCACGGAATGAGTAGGTGGTTGATTAGTATTAAATACTGATGAAAAATCTACAGTCGCTTTTTAGTTTTAGTCTAAATGTTTTAACATGTCAAAAATACTAAGAACGCATCTTTCACTAATGCAGCAAACTGCATGGTATCTATAATTATTGGATATAAACTTGTCTTTGAGAACAATTCTCTCAAGATATTTACATAAATAGATGTCAAGGCAAGTGGTCTTGTTTTCTTAGAACTTTAAATTCTTTTACACAAGGGTTTTTGGGTACAGGTATTATTTGTGGCATTTTCCAAAATCGAGGGAAAATTTATTTGCAATTGAGCGGTTATAAATATTTTGGAAAAATAAATCCATACAGTTCTTGAGAACAAGATTTAAGCGTTTCCCAAATTACTCTCCCGCATAACAAGCTTTCCTTACGTGTGTGGATCTGAACTCACGCTCAATATCCTTCCTTTATCAAAATAATCATCATGATCTTTCAAATCCTCACAGAAATGGTATACGACTCAAGCTCACTTAACAAATCATCAACATCAAACCGAGCGTAGAATGTGGTCGTTTCATTTACCGTATCTTCTCTCTCTTCTGTGACATTTAATGTAACTTTCTTTCTTTCTCATACACCCCGCCATTTGCAATGTCTTTTTGTTTCACCTTTCTATTTGCAACAATCGTTTCGTCTACCTTCTGTTGGTGCTCAGACGGGTTCGACAGGACAAAGTCAAAGACGTTGTCATCCAGCACGATAATGCTTGGCCACACACCAGTCGCCAAACCCAGTGCGCTTTACAGCAGTTGGAACTTCCTACCATACCACATCTGCCATACATGAGAGAGAAAGATAGAGAGAGAGGGAGAGAGGGAGAGAGGGAGAGAAAGAGAGGGAAGGGCCAAAAGCAGGGGAAAAGAGGGCTGAAGAGAGCTGAGAACATTAATATGTAACTGCAAACGGATATTCAAACCAATAATCAACCACTGGGTGAAAGGCACAATATAATTGCAGGGTTTAGGTTCAAAATTATTACAGGAAAAAACACACTACAAAAACTGCTTGCTATTAATAACTAATATAAAACAAAGCTCAGTTCATAGATGATTTGATAAGTGCGATTTTTCATCGTTATATGAAATGTAACTGAAAAGCGATCTATGTGAAAACATTGGTGAGGACATTAAACCAGAATGTAAATCGTGTAATAAAAAAGTAAAAAAAAAGTGTCAATAGGTTGGATACAAGGCTGACGACCCCGACATAATTCGGTAGATAGATAGATAGATAGATAGATAGATAGATAGATAGATAGATAGATAGATAGATAGATAGATAGATAGATAGATAGATAGATAGATAGATAGATAGATAGATAGATAGATAGATAGATAGATAGATAGATAGATAGATAGATAGATAGATAGATAGATGTACAGATATTCGCACAGACATTCGGGGGTTTTCGCTTGGAGAAAACTTGCTTTAAAAATGACGGTAAACGTTGTAATTCTAATTGTGGAATTTGGTAGGTAAATGGGGACAGTAGAAAAAAGAAGAGTAAGAAGTAATAGAAATAGGGCAGGAAGAGATAGGGATTGGCAAAAAAACTTTAAAAATTAAAGGATGCAGAATCTGAAATTGATGATCAACACCCTCTCTTATTGTCCACAAAATTCGCTGAAAAACACTTAAACCAGCAAGATTATCAGTTAAACGTAGACATTGCATTGCCCAGAATACCCAAAACACGCCAAAAGACCGAAGCTAACATATCTTATTATATATTTGTGAACTGGTGAAATTATATCGTCTTCTCAGCCATAACTACTCAAGGTACAAACTTGAAATTTAGATATATTGGTACCTTGGAATTTTCTGAATGCCTTAGGCTGGTTCATTTATTTGTCACAATGACGCATAAATCATTAATTAGATTTTAGGAATTGAAATTGATTCGTCGATCAAGCAGACATTGCTGTTTTTGACTTCAGTTAGCTAATTGTAAGTAAAAGCGGGCTAGGTTCAAATAGGTGCGGGGATCTATTTCAATAGTTGAGATTTCTTGCCGTAATTATTATTGTTTTCTTAAACCCATTTAATGTCAACACTACCACTTATAGATCTATATAATTTTTTTTCTTTCCGTTCGACATGTTCACGTGCGGGGCTCTGCTCGGGTTATAATACTGAATTCTAGATCTATCGAATGGGGATCTTTCGGGGTTTAAAAACATTCGAGCGCAGTTTAAATTCTATCTGGATCTACCTCGACTATCATCGAAAAGAGGATAAACATGGATCTAAAAGCTAAATCAAATAACTAGATCTAGACTTCTACTACTCATAGATCTACACATAATTTTTTTTTATTCTTTCCATTCAATATGTTCACGTGCGGGGCTCTGCTTGGGTTATAATACTGAATTCTAGATCTATCGAATGGGGATCTTTCGGGGTTTAAAAACATTCGAACCCAATTTAAATTCTATATGGACATACGTCGACTATCATCGAAAAAGGGGGTAAAATGGATCTAAAAGAAATGTTATCTACAAAGAAATCCTGTAAATATCCTAGCGTGAGTTATCAAGACTATTGATATGCCCTTTTAAGTGGTGCACCCATTTGTATCACATTTAATTTGTTTAGCTTTTTTTGGCTTTAAACTTCTATCTCTACAACTATGTTTTACCATTTTAGTTGCGCACAGTGTCCCAAAATCCAAGCTTTATCTCTATTAGTAATAAGTATAACCTTTAAAAATTTTTATATCCGTACAGTGTCCCAAAACCTGAGCGAAGCCGGGCATCCCAGCTAGTATTATATATTTGTGAACTGGTGAAATTATTATCGTCTTCTCCGCCATAACTACTCAAGGTACAAACTTGAAATTTAGATATATTGGTACCTTGGAATTTTCTGAATGCTTTAGGCTGGTTCATTTATTTTTCACGATGACGCATAAAGCATTAATTAGATTTTAAGAATTGAAATTGATTCGTCGATCAACCAGCCATTGCTGTTTTTGATCTCAGCTAATCGTAAGTGAAGGCGGGCTAGGTTCAAATAGGCGCGGTTTTCTGCCGGGGTTATAATATTTCAATAGTTGAGATTTTTTGGCGTTACTACACCATAATTATTAGTCTTCTTAAACCCAGTCAATGTCAACACTATCACTTATAGATCTATATAATATATATTAATTTTGTCCTAATCCGTTCGACATATTCACGTGCGGGCTCTGTTCGGGTTATAATACTGAATACTAGATCTATCGAATGGGGATCTTTCGGGGTTTAAAAACATTCGAGCGCAGTTTAAATTATATCTGGATCTACCTCGACTATCATCGGAAAGGGGGTAAACATGGATCTAAACGAAAAGTTGTCTCGAAAAAAATCCTGTAAATATCCTAGCTTGAGTTATCAAGACTATTGATATGCTCTTTTAAGTGGTGCACCCATTTGTATTACATTTTAATTTGTTTAGCTTTTTTGGCTTTAAACTTCTATCTCTACAACTATGTTTTACTAGTTAAGATGCGCACAGTGTCCCAAAACTCAATCTTTATCTCTATTATTATAACTTTTAAACAACGTTCTATTTCAGTACAGTGTCCCAAAACCTGAGCGAAGCCGGAGATCCCAGCTAGTTTAATATAATTATATAAATTATTGTTTTGACAATGGGTGATTCCACTATTGTAAATTCATTTTTCCCCATTCACAGATGTTTTATATAATAGGTTTTACGGGAGACCAATGGAGATTCGAATCTGTGATCTTCTCCTCTCTGGCTAAAATGCTAGCTACTGGGAAACAAGAAGCAAACTGAACTGAAATAAAGTAATTGTGAAGTTAAATTTGGGCGTTACTATCTTGCAGCAAATAAATGGAAACGAAAAACTTTGCAAAATCAACACCACAATTATTAGTATTAAAAATAATTAAGATGTTATAATGGTTAATGATGTATATCTATTTTTCTTTCTTTTATCTTAAAAATAACAATATTGTTATTTAGCTAATTATATGTACTTTTACATTTTCTTTATGAATCACAATGACTAAATTAACTACCAGTATGGAAATAATAAGAGAAGCGTACACTTTAAAAAAAAAAGAGAAAAAAAAGAAATAGGGACCTACTCATATATCTTTAAAAAAAAACAACTACAAAGAAAATGCCTTTTTAGAGTGGGATCAAAGGATTTTTTCCTTGTCAGCCTAGACTATAATCGTGAATGGAGTCAACATTTCATATATGTCAGCAACAGGACAAAGGCCTAAGAACATAAACGAAAGTGCTTTATTGTCAATTTACGGTTCATAATGGTGAACCTTATAGCTTTTTACACGGCTTTACTTATTTCTACCAATGCTTATAATGCGAAAAAAGCACTTAGGGATGGTTTTTCAAAACGCATTGTTTTTGCTAAAGAGGCATGTACTACAAAATGTAGCTTATTTCTTAGAATTATTGTAATATAGATATAACATAAAGAAGCTTAGATGTCCGCCGTACGTTTCTTTGTTTTGTTGCTTAACGATCAACGTTAGCACGTAATATATACGTTGTAGTGGTGAAGACGAGTCCCTCTACTGACGTCTTACCATTTTGCTTGCCGCCACACACGAGACGGAGCGGGGAGACCTCGATTCCAGTTGGTCACATCAAATCGACACGGACAGGGGACAGGTCCAGCCAGTATTGCTGTGCGTATATGTGTAAGTCTGTGAGTATGACCATGTGCGAGTAAATTTAAATATATGTGTCTGCAGTTCATGATTATGTTTATGTACCATCCTGTGATATCTTTTACCTGACATATATGTATTTGATTCTACTACACAGTAACCAGACAAAATAAATATGGACCAACACAGTATTGTTATCCTACCTTATCATAATGGTATTATCAACTTGTTCGTTTATTGTGCCTGCAATTTTAAAAGTCTACAAACATTGTAATTTGAAATATCTCGATGAAATGAAAGGGTTAATACAAAAGGCATATTATCAAAATAAAGAAAAGACACTGAGAATAACATTAGTTTAAAAAAAAGAAGTTGCTAGTCCGTTCTTCTCTCTACCTTAAGTTGGCAACTCTAGACTTACGCAACAAACATACATTATTATTAGAGCAAAAGATTAACGTGACCGGCTGAGCCGGAGTCATGGTATCCCGGCACTGTCTCTTTGTAATAGCACGTAAACTTTTCAGATATTATTCCTGGGTACCGTCCACAATATAGCCTATAATATAGTGATGACGTACGCTAAGCAACAACAAACCTGAGCGAAAGATCAGACACGTCTTACGTTTTCTATGGTTAGGACTGCTCACATATTGGATGAGTTTCACATCCCAAACTCTAAATAACCCGATCTAACGAGTGTGTTTTGTGCTGAGGTGTAAATTTGTTGAAATTTAGCCAGAAGACGGTGGATAGTGGTGAAATGTAGATAAGGTTGAAATATCAAATAAACAAATAACACATAAAACTGAACTTATGAAATTATTTGGCAAGGAATGTTCTTTAACAAAATGATCTTTTGGGTGTTTCATTTATTCGCCGTGCTAGACTGTTTTCCATTCTAAACTGTGCTAACTTAGTGCTAAAAAAGCTCCCAAAGAAACTAAGTGCTAGTTTCATTAACACGGACAGAATCTATGCAGCGCTCCGAACCGCCTACTCAAGGCAACAGTTACGCAAATTAGATCTCCGCGTTACAGAATGTGGGAGTACTAATCCACAGTCAAATAGAACTGCTTTTAAGGGCGGTCACGCCTTTCTTTTCCAATAGAGCGTACGGTGTTTCTGTTGAAGCACCATGAATTCCTTCTGTGTTTTCGATTAGGCTATTTTCTATCACTGTTTTAGAAAAGTGTAGCCTTTACAGAGCTTGATGTAAATTCTACACGTCAAAATCCTAAATTCTTGGAAAAAGCAGGCGTAAACCTTGATAAGCTGGTCTAGGTTTTTTTTTTTTTTAGGGTTTTTTTTATAAACCAATGCTCTTCCGGCCAAAGTGTCCTCATGATGTTCACTTAAATTTAGAGAGCGAGCGAGAGAGAGGGAGAGAGAGAGAGAGAGAGAGAGAGAGAGAGAGAGAGAAAGAGGGAGAGAGGGGGAGAAAGAGAGAGAGACAGAGAGAGAGGCAGACACAGAGAGAAGATTAGACAGAGACACAAAGAAAGACAGACATACTAACAGACAGATAGACAAGACGTGATATCTTAGTGTAACCTATGACCATGATAATTTTCATCAAAACATACTCCTACGAATCGTTTGTTTAGCCTCTCTGGTCCATTTGAGGGACATTTCATTTTCAACTGTCCACCTTTTCTTCTTAGTTTGATTTCGAAATTTCTTCAAGGCAATTTATTTTAGTTGAGTGCCGGCAAATGACACAGATCTGCCAATAGAATTAGTCATCAAAGGTGTTTTTTTAGTATAAAAAAGAAGAAGATTCGTGCTTGTCCGTTCTTCTCTTTACGTTAACTTGGTAACTCTAGACTCACGCAACAAACATACATTATAATTAGAGCGAAAGATTAATGTGGCGGACTGAGCCGCAGTCATGGTATCCCAGCATTGTGGTTGCACGTAACTTTTGACATGTTATTCCTGAGTCCCGTCCACAATATAGCCTATAATATAGTGATGACGTACGCTAAGCAACAACAAACCTGAGCGAAAGATCAGACACGTCTTACGTTTCCTATGGTTAGGACTGCTTTAAATAATCCAATCTAACGAGTGTGTTTAGTGCTTAGAGGTGTAAATTGTGTTGAAATTTAGCCAGGAGACGGTGAATAGTGGTGAAATGGAGATAGGGTTGAAATATCAAATAAACAAATAACACATAAAACTAAACTTATGGAGAACAAAACACACACAAAATGTAATTTAACATTAAAATAAAATATAGACAATGAACTACAACGATATTAGTATATTAGTACATGTACTACGATAAAAAGTCAATTTAATTAATTATTTGGCAAGGAATGTTCTTTTACAAAATGATCTTTTGGGTGTTTCATTTATTCGCCGTGCTAGACTGTTTTCCATTCTAAACTGTGCTAACTTAGTGCTAAAAAAGCTCCCAAAGAAACTAAGTGCTAGTTTCATTAACACGGACAGAATCTATGCAGCGCTCCGAACCGCCTACTCAAGGCAACAGTTACGCAAATTAGATCTCCGCGTTACAGAATGTGGGAGTACTAATCCACAGTCAAATAGAACTGCTTTTAAGGGCGGCAAAAAGTAAGATTCTCGGTAGCATTAGTATTAGTGGTAAATGTAGTAGTGGTAGTAGTAATAGCAGCAGCAGCAGTAGCAGTAGTAGTAGTAGCAGTAGTGGTAGTAGTAGTAGCAGCAGCAGCAGCAGTAGTAGTAGTAGTAGTAGTAGTAGTAGTAGTAGTAGTAGTAGTAGTAGTAGTAGTAGTAGTAGTAGTAGTAGTAGTAGTAGTAGTAGTAGTAGTAATTTTTTGCTCAGTGCAAAAATTGCATGTGAAGAAAATAGTGGTTTGATAGTGGCAAGATTTGTGTTAAGATGGGAACGATGTTTCGAGAATGTTTTTGTTTTGTTTGTCGAGTATATTTCAGATTCAAGTGCATGCTGTATAGAGACTGAGTAACCAATGTTATTGAAACCAAACAGCAAAGTACGCGGACTGGGGGGCTTTGTGGGGGAAATCGCGTTAAAGGAAAAAGAACTACAGATGCAAAACTTGAAAGACGTATATACAATAGAGAGAGGGCGGGCAGGCAGGCCAACGCCTCTCAATCTGGGAGACGTAAAAAAAACCACTGTACATGAGAGAGAGGGCTACCCTGTGGAGTTACAAAAATCCAACACCTCATTATGCAATCTTTTACAAGCGCGAAGAGTCACGTAGGACCTTATCTTATACATACGAGTGTGAGTGTGTGTGTGTGTGTGTGAGTATAAATGTGCGTGCGTGAGAGAGAGATAAAGAGAGAGAGAGAGTTAATGAAAGAGAGAAAGAGAGAGAGAGAGAGAGAGAGAGAGAGAGAGAGAGAAAGAGGGAGGGAGGGAGGGAGTAGTATATTCCCCCTTTTAAGGGCGGAGGGGGATTAAAAACAAGAACAGAAAGAGCAATAGCGTATTGAATCATTGTGTTCTCTCAGCGATTACTCCTCAATGTTTCGGTAGTTTTCTATTTCATTTCTATTGTGTTGCTGTTATTTGTTGGAATTTTTAAAGTTTGTAAACAGTAATGCTCTAAATCCAAAAAAAATGCAATTTTAATACATATTTTTGTACAAGGCAAATTTCGAATTATGTTACAACTATGTAGTTAAATAGTCTCCAAATGAATTAAAATCCGTGTTTTAAAAACGATGGTAATTAAACCGTAAAAAGATGCAGACATCTTCGTTTAGTGAAGTTAGGTGCCGAATGCCCGAATGTAAATCAGTGTTAGGTTTCAAAATCCAAACGGCCGTAGAAAAAATAGACAACTATCACACATAGCGCTCAGCTAAAATACCAAACGACCGTAGAACATAGACAACTATAACTCTACACTTTGCGCTCAACGAAAACCCCAAACGACAGTGGAAAATAAAGAACGATAATCAACAACGCTCGGCGAATCCACGCTTGCCTCTTAACGCCTGTAAAAGATGGATTTTGAAACTAGAGAAGGATCTGCTTTGGGTTTGCATGAATAGTTCTCTTCCTCAGCACGTATTCAACCACCGATCTTTCTAATCCTCATACTCTGTATCAAAAGTGCGAAAAAAGCGGAAAAAGACCAATTTTTATAAAAACACAGGAAGTGGCTAATGTTCATTCTATCGCCATTTGACTACCAAGGAAACTCCTAAAAGTTAATATCCCTGATAACATCCGCCAAAACAAAATCTATTTTTCTTCGGAGAAGAAGGAACAATAGGTCTAGATTGTTTTTCGTCTCATATGTGGCATTCATATTCAGGCTGGAAAATTTCCTCAGATGACAGGAAGGAAGGTATGGGTTTCTCATTGACGTAGACCGAGTATCGAATGATCTCGACGACATGATCTTTGAGCAGAGAAGATGCTCTGCGATCGACATGTCTATAAAGAAATACGTAATCGCGACCGTCGGCAAGGGGGTTTATTGGACGGCTGCAGGGTAATTTTAGCTGCTGTAGAAAAGATCATCACCTACATATTTCGTTAATCTAAAATTTAAAAAGTAGTTCCAGTACTTCCACCGTATATGATGTCTAAGCGATATAAAAAAGCTTTTTATAACAAGGCAGGTAAAATGCTTAATTTTCTCACTGTACTAAAAGCGAGATATGGATTTTCAGGTCGTGCAAAAATTAATGAGGCATAAATCGTAAAATATGATGATACAAAGACCATTAATTAAGAGCGGAAACCAAAAGCATCAAGACTGTGAACAACCACTCGCCATATGAAATATATCTATATACAAAAAGAAAGGAATTTTTAACGCTTGCGCACGGTTGTCCAACTGGAGAAGTAAAACGCCACAGCCGTGATAGAGGCAAGGACCAGTCCGCACGAAAGAATCAGACATCTCAGCGTCCGTAAGTCAAGTTCTACCTAAACGCTGTCTGACATTTCTTTCCCATTGACCTGCGGGTTGGGCTGGTGTCAGTTTAATGTGACCAGCACTGTATCGTGTACTGCAACATGTAAAATAATAAGTCGCTTTCTCTGGGACCCATCGCCGCATATAATCTTCCTTGAGAGCACAGGAGGCACACAGCTTCTCTCCTAGTAAAAAGCACCAATTATTCGCATCGTCTTCATCCTCAATATAGCCGTGTAAACGCAATACGTGTATCTAGTATGGAAACAGTAGAAAACTGAGCCTTCCCTCGTAAGGCAAACGCCTATTAGACCTAATACTAGACGGCCTTGTACTCCGGGGCTGCCCAAGTTTTTTGAAGGCAAGGCCTCAACCACAGACATGGCACCTGAGTTGGTGACACTGTGAGTCTGGGCTTTGCTCACGGCAACCGACGAATCGTGATGGTCATATATCAGATGGCATTCTCCATCTACTCGTTCTCTTCCTTTCACTTTGTTTCTGGCAAAACACACGTCTAGGGCTGACAAAGCCCCCTTTCAATTGGTGCATCCTTTTTCTGCTATTGGATATTTCATTGTTAGCATTATTTTGTTTTTCAAGATAAAATCGATCCCACCTTCTGACCAGGAAAGATCATAATTAAATTGTTTTTTCATGTCCAATCAACATAGAAAACATTATCATGATAGAGCAATAATTTTAATTCTTTAGTTGGGGACCAAACCAGTATCTGTCTATCTATCTATCTATCTATCTATCTATCTATCTATCTATCTATCTATCTATCTATCTATCTATCTATCTATCTATCTATCTATCTATCTATCTATCTATCTATCTATCTATCTATCTATCTATCTATCTATCTATCTATCTATCTATCTATCTATCTATCTATCTATCTATCTATCTATCTATCTATCTATCTATCTATCTATCTATCTATCTATCTATTATCTTTACTTCTATCTATTCGTATATTCCTTCTATCCATTTTTCCCTCTTAAGAGTCTCCTTTGTTCGCTTTCCCAAATTTTATTTTATCTTTATCTGTCTCTTCTTTTTCTCCGCATACTTCTATATGTCTATTCTCAATTTATTTTCTCTTTTCTGCCTCTGGCTATCTCCTTGTTTCTCCCTTAGTTCTTCCTCTCCACTGCACACCACTCATGGCGACTGCGCCCGCACCCGTTCCCACAATCCTCTCTGCCTCTGACTTGAACTTGGCTCTATCGTCTAGAGGGACATGTCTACTCACTCTGCAGTCACAACCGCAGCCCAGCCATCGCCTGCTTTGATCATCCCGCCAGAATATAGTGATGCTGCCCATAGCCGAATCAGGTCTCCCTCTCGTCGTACTACAAATAAGAGGCGGTCTAGATCCAGGCACCAGTATAAGTTTGACATAAGTGAGTCGCGAGCCTTATAGCGTTTATGTGGTTCAAAAGATTATCATCAAAGTTCGATCAAAGGTGTTTTTTTTTCCATATGTAAATATTATGTTGACAGTTTATCGCTTTTCTGCAAGTGTCATTTATCATTCTCTGCAATTTTTTGTTGATGCAGAATATTGACGGAAGACAATATCAAATTAGTCTCCTATTAGGATCCTAGGAGATGTTAAACTAGGAGGAAGCTCCGCTCTCTTATACGAGATATTAACAACAGTATGGTGATAAGATATGCTTTAAGCAGCTAAGATCTAACCCAGCACCCGCGTAGAATGATGGGTCCAAAGTAGGCCACCAGTTACTACTAGCTGGGGTTCGAACCTCAACACTGTCGGCATTAAAGGTAAGTTATGATTCTGTTGGTTGTTTGCCTTGTTCATTTCATGACGTTTCACATCAACAGTAATAAGAAATAGCGGGCGAGTCCCGAGGCAAATCATACTGACCACGACCTAAACAGTAGAGGACAAAGTTGCCCAAGCAAGGATCGAACCCCCGCATAATAGTAATAATAATAATAATAATAATAATAATAATAATAATAATAATAATAATAATAATAATAATAATAATAATAATA
>RQTK01001202.1:29435-41356 GCA_003991915.1 Elysia chlorotica | reverse complement strand
ATATATATATATATATATATATATATATATGTGTGTGTGTGTGTGTGTGTATTACACAATTTTACTATTTAAAGATGAAAAAGGAAAGATAGAGTGAGATATAAAGAGGTAGGTTGACACAGACAAAGAGACACACGGATAAATAGAGCATGCCGCAAGTACGACTCTGAGAGAAACATAAAAAGAGAGAGTGAGAGAGATAGAGAGAGAGAGAGAGAGAGAGAGAGAGAGAGAGAGAGAGAGAGAGAGAGAGGAGGGAGAGACTAAGAGATTGAGATATAGATGCAAAGAAATATAGACGGAAAGATAGGGTACGAGAGAGACTCAGAGATAGAGGGATAGATAAATAGAAAGATAGACCCAAATAATGGAATAGAGAAATAGAGATTGAGATTTAGATATCGATAGATAGATAGATAGATAGATAGATAGATAGATAGATAGATAGATAGATAGATAGATAGATAGATAGATAGATAGATAGATAGATAGATAGATAGATAGATAGATAGATAGATAGATAGATAGATAGATAGATCGATAGATAGATAGATAGATAGATAGATAGATAGATAGATAGATAGATAGATAGATAGATAGATCACTCACGCTTAGCAGCACTTTGGTACCTCACCCATAGACTCAGCGCCACCAATAACAATTCCCAAACATGCTGACACACAAACAAACAAATGTTTCACGCAATAGAATATGAGTCAGCCTTCTTAAGTCGAATCTACAATTACAGACAGCGCTCTAGAAAAAATATCAATTTTGGATAAGTAAAATCCTATTACGAAGTCTTAAAGTTTGGGTTCAATTTTATTTTGTGGCAATTTAATTTGATTTAAGCCCGGAACGTCTTAGATCGAAGGGTTATAAGAATGCATGTGATAGGGTTTAGTATTAATATTTCATTTAATTAAATTCTTTTCTTTCCATATTTTTTGTAATTAATAATTTCAACTAGTGTGCTCTAACGACTTGCACATTGGTCAATAACGAAAATGATCAAATAATTTTTTTATTATAATAATTATGATTTGGTTTTTTTTAACTGGTAACTTGCAATTATTGGTAGAAAATACTGACAGAAAATTTGGATTGTATCGTCAATTGACAGAATAAATGAAATGATAAATGGAATTTTATGAGTATTATTATGGATAGATAACACAACCTTTAAAATTATATTAAAAAAATACAAGATCATATTCTCAAAACATGATAAACAGCTGAAATAAATTGAAAGTTTTAAGTTCAAGAGAGTAAGGATATTTTTACGTAAAGTAAAGGACAATCTCAACCGACTTAGTGTACAAAAAAAGATACATGTAAACAGTTCAATTCCATCTGATTTTCGTATAGTTTAGGTTAGGCATGCAGAAAAATCAACAATAAAACGAACATTTATTTTTTTTTATAAATATTTTTGGAATCCTGATAACTTAATGAGAGAAAATACGAAAAAATTAGGACTTAAGGCACAAAAGATTATGCTAAAGGTTTTGGGGATACTAAATAAAACAATGGAGAAGAAAAAATAAAACTGACGTTGGTTCAACTGACTATAAAGTACCGCTAGAGTCAGATCAGAACACGAATTGCTATAGTGCTTACAATGTAAGATAGTTGCACTGACTAACATTTATATTAATGTTTTATTGTTGTTGTTGTTACTTAGCGTCTTAAGTTAGTTTTATATAGACTATATCGTGGAAAAGTACTACTGTCTGAACTTTCAGGTGCTGCCAAACGGAGACAATGTGGGGATACCATGACTCCTGTCTCATCTGGTTACATTGTACTGACACCAATCCAAATAGCAGGAGACGCAATTGGACAAAGTTGGACAAATACATGTTTGGCTGATCGTGGATTTGGAACCATTAACCCACCTATTGGGAGACCGAAGCTCTGCGACATGCACCAGTCCAATGCCAGATCGTTGCAATGACTATATGGTGCTGAGACTATCAGATCGTTATACATTTACTGACTTTATAGCCCTGACAGTGTAAAGTTGGTACATTGATTACCGAAGCGATAACATCACCCTATTATTTTTCATATAAAAGGTTTCCCTTTTTTAAGTCGATAGGATTTGCCGGATTCTAATACAGCAAATTGTATGAATTCTTAAAATTGCGAGTTGGAAACAACAATTTTTTCCTGTGCTTCTCCGTTTATATAGCCAAAGGAATTGTCGTTATTTTTATTTCAGTCTGACGCGTATACCTTTGTACCACAAATTCTACTACTACTAGTTCTGAGTGCTACTGGTACTACTACTACTACTACTACTACTAGTACTACTACTACTACTACTGCTACTACTACTACTACTACTACTGCTGTCAGATTTTCTAGGTAAAAACAGCAATTCTAACAGGTTTGATAGATGTTATTGTTTGTGTATATGGTTATGCCAGAAATTGAACGTACATATGATATATAAGTACTAAAATAATTTAAAAATAGAAGTGTCTTTAGTAATTTGCTGGACTTGAGACATGAAGAAAGTTTCTAAAGATTTACTGATTTAAAAGACCGTAGTAACAAGTAATAAATATTGACACTTGCTGAGTTCGCATATATAAATGTATCTTAATAAGCCTACTGTCTTCTCTATTTTCCCCACCCGCCAAAGCCAACTTTATGATTAATTAAGGGATGGCCTTCGTCTTGCACTGAAAATTAATTTAAACTTGTGTTGTGAGGAACCACATAGAACAAGTTGGTAAATAATGTGGGCAAGTGCAATTTGGTTTCGTTTATGTGGTCAAAATTGGTGAAGAGTTAGTTTAGTACTGTATGTGTAGTAACTCGTCTGCGAATAGGCCTTGTTGTCATGATGTAGGTTATTATTAAGGTTCAAGAAACCAACATAACTAAACAAACAGATGTCATTGAGACCTATTTCCGTGGTTGCTGGGCAGACAAAGGTGGGGTTTTGTATCATGTTGTCTGGACTTAATCACATTTTTAACGCTTAAGGTTCTGTCGTCAATCAAGGTCTACACACTTTGAGACTACATTGCGACATTTCGATTATAACTAAATTTACCATTACCACCTTTGTCTTTCCCCTCTAATCTTCAGCTCAAAGTAGACATACGCCATTAAAAACTGGACAGCGGCATCACGTATGGTCATTGTTTGTCACAGCAACAACATAAATAGACACAGATTGGCAGCAAGAATTGGTGACTAAACTGACAAGTCGTAAGCCTGGAATTTCACAGGATGACAAGATAACTTTTTCAAGGGTTGCTGAGGTGATATTTACGCGCTGGCAAAAAAAATGTGTCAACATCTTTGAATCTAATACCGCTTTCTGTCAACACTGTCTAAGCGACTTCCTAAAAGAAACGCTAATCCCCCGAATGTATTTCTGAAGAGCGTTTCAATCTCCCCAACTGGACGATCAGTTTATACTCTGATCATCAGGGTTAGCGTAATGTATAGAATTAATCTATAGGCGTCAGACAACAATTCATCAGTAAGGGAATTATAAAAACATACGGAATGCTGTCTACCTTGAAGTAAGCGCTCTCAAGGTAGGAAGCAAAAAAATATTAAAAATTTGTAAAATTAACAATTGCTTTTTATTATTATACTGCTTATAGAGTGACTTTTTTCAGGATGTGCATCTGATTTGTGTCTGTTTCCGAGATTTGCACATAATGATTTTGTTTTTCAGGTTTTATATGTCAGAAATCTGACTATTAATTTCTGTTCGGAGAACGGGTATACGGTAATATTGCTTGTTTCCTAATTAATTAGAGGAAATCGTCTGAATCTAGAGAATTTCCGGGGAAAAATATCATCCAGCATACGTGATAGGCGCTGGAAGGGGAGCTTTACTTTGCCATTGTTGCAACATAAGCACAAATTTTCTGCGGGAAATTTAAGACTCAGCATTTGGACAATCCTTTGTTATCTTTCCAACTGAACATTTATAAATAAAATTGTCATGAGTATATGTAGATTCAAATCTTCACGATCTGTTTGTGGATGAGGGAGAGGGGCATTTTTTCGATTTTTTCGCTACTTTGCCCGACTTGTTTTTGAAAGCACAAGCCGCCATTGGATCTTGAACTATCTCTAGGACTAATAGTCTCTATATAAAACTAGACCTGTAAACTTCAGCACCACACCCACAATTACCACCGGAAATTACGCAGAAAATAGAAATTAAAAATTAATATATTCGAGGACACAATCGACACAACCCAAAACAAATTTGGTAGAATGCTTCTAAAGCAACTTCCGGTAGTCGCGGTGAAAATTATTAGATCGATTGGTTATTATTATGGTTTATAGAAAATAACACCAATAAATTGAAACTAATGTAATAAAAGTACAAGTTCCACATCAGCAGTTTTTATACTATTTTTTCATCCATGCTACTCTCAGTTTGATGACTATGCGTTAGGAAGCTAGCATAGCCCCGCGGGGGTACTAACTCATTAATAAACGTTAGGACATCATAACTTTTTAGTGTGAAAGCGTATTGTGAAAAGGTGAATTTAGGTTTTTATGCCTTTGTTTGTAATCTGAAAACGTCTTGCTATTTCTTTCGTCTCCTTACAGTATATATATGAATTATGTACTTAAAAGACACAAATTACTCATGCAGCAAGCATAATTATGTTGTAGAGTATTGTTAAAATTGCTTTTTTTTTATATAAAAACGTGATGATAAAAATGTAATCATAGTGTCGCATGACTATCCACGAGATAATCCTTTGTATTCATTATTGTATATTTTATAGAGGTAGTCTGTTGAGACACAGTCATAAAGAACTCCCGAGAACCCTAGTCTCCAGAGGGTATGTATGTTTTTAGATCCTATTTCAGTTTATTATTTATACATGCTTTCCCATTGTAGGTTGGTTAAACAGGGTGAGGAGGGAAAAGGGGAGGGGGGGGAGGGGGAGCATACAGTACTGCTCCACTAAAATTCATTTGAATAATAGACAGGTGTTAGAAGAAGCATTTGCGAAGTTTGTTTTTACGGCACGTCAGCACCGTGATGGTTATATTGCTGCATTTCCAATGCTCAGGTTTTTTCACTCTTGCGCTGTAAGTTCTCGTAAGAACGAAATGTAGTGATTACCCATGATGACTCCTCTTGCTTCATGAGCTGACTAACATAATAACAGTTTTCCGTCAAGTTTGGTGAATTCACATTCATAATAAGGACCCTTAAAATGTTTTATTCAGATGTCAAGACTCCCAATGAAGCTTTTTGTGCTCTATCTCTATCTCTATTTTTAGTCTTGTAGGCCATTGTTACAAATGTATTCAATTACCTAGGGGCAAAAGTTCTTCCGAGATGGTGACAACCTATGTCAAAAGCGACAGAAAAATACCAGGTTGTTCTTGTGAGTCATGCCCTACGGATGTAAGACGTCCGTTGACTTAACAGAGGCAAAGAATAGAAACTTGACATCTTCGAAACTATTTATGAGTGTTCAAGAAGAATGTTTAAGCTGATGCTGGCAACAATACACACCCAATATAGATTTTTGGAGAAGGCAGTGCAAGTTTCAGTGGGAGTTTGTTGCCTAGCGACCATCGCCAGCACTATTTAAGCTATATTATAGACGAGTCGACAGATTTATAGCTGACACTTTAACGTGCTGCTACACAGAGACAGTTTGGGAATTACCATGACTTATGTCTCGGCCGGTCCCATTATGCTGATACCGATCGAACGAGTAGGGGACGAAATCCAACAAAGACTTTTTTTTTACCAATGTTGCGTTTCGAACCAGAGACCTTCCGTTTTGAAGGCCAGCGCTACACCACTTGCGCCAATTAACTCTAAAAAAAACAAGAAATTATTCTCAGACTCTCCGATTCGCAAGTCTGAAAATTTGCCAAACATAGCAAGACACTAAAAGTTAGGCATCTTAGATTCAGCAGCCATTGTTAATGGGAGATGGACGAACATGCACACATACTGGAACCAAGTCATGGACAAAAAAGCAGTGGAATGCAGCAAAGAACATAAATTTATGTCGAAAAACTTGTAAGAGAAAACCGGCCAACGAGACGAAGGACAAAGAATTACGGAAAACAGTCAGAGCAAATGTTCGGCCGCACTCAACTAGGTAATTTAAAAGTCCAAACCATATGTGCCTCCAGTCATAGAGATAATTATATTGATGGTTGTTTGAGTTCTGCAGTAGCATTATAAATCTCGACCTGCACTCAAAACTATTTATAACTAAACCTCTCATTATTGATTTCATAGAAGTATAAAATGACATACATAGTATTTCATTACACTTTTGAGTATAGCAAAAAATGTTAACATTGCAAAGTTAACGGCTCATAACTATCCGTGGTATCTTGTGCCAGATCTAAATAGCTTCCAGTTTTGGTATGAAATCATACGCGGTTAACCGAATGACTGTATTTTAGTCCCAGCGACAAAATGGACCCAATAAACAACTGTCTATTTCATATTGCCTAAGTCTGTTTTAACATTTAAAGGGGTGAAGGTTGCGAGCCCAAGGTCGAACCTAACATTATAGTCAACCAGGCCCAGAAGGAAAGAGGGAGAGAATTAGGGAGAGAGAGAGGGAGAGAGAGAGAGGGGGGGAGAGAGAGAGAGAGAGAGAGAGAGACAGAACTAGAGAGAGAAGAGGAAAAAAGAACATTGTAACAGCTGCTGCAATGAGCAGGACCTAGATCTAATCAGTTCCTGGACAGAAGGAAATATGCAGAACTAGAGAGAGAGAAGAGGAAAAAAGAACATTGTAACAGCTGCTGCAATGAGCAGGACCTAGATCTAATCAGTTCCTGGACAGAAGGAAATATGCTTGTCTCTCGTTATGAAGGGAGACGCGGGACTGGAAAGTATTGAGAAACAAGATAGCAACACAACAACAACAATAGCAACAGCAACAACAACAACAACAACAACAGACCAGCAAATTATGGACTCTAAAACGTGACTGAAAATCTACGTCGATAAAGAGCATCTGATGAATAGACTTAAAGGTCCGACATCTGGCTCGCAAAAGATTTTGTCTCGTTTACTTAGACTAATATCATTAGAAAAAGGACTGACAGTAACTATACCGTGACTGCTTGTGTATGAATAGTACAACGACATTTATTTACCCTATAAACTCGTTCACCACAGAATGAAAAGTAAACCCAATTGTTTCTCTTTGGTGTTGTAAAAGCGTAAGCCTTCTTATTAGCATGTGTTAAGACGAGTCGTAAACATACTTTGACATACTAAGACCCATTCTTAATACATGTACTAGATTAGTTTTTTTTAAAGGGTACGCCATCCCTCGTTCGTAAGAATAGCTCGTAAACCTTCTTATTAGCATGTGTTAAGACGAGTCGTAAACATACTTTGACATACTAAGACCCATTCTTAATACATGTACTAGATTAGTTTTTTTTAAAGGGTACGCCATCCCTCGTTCGTAAGAATAGCTCTATATCATCACCACTCCTAAAAAGAAGGTTTATGAAATGTGGCTTTAAAGGGCAGATAAAGTTTAGATATTAATATCTTATCTAGATACTGAATTTATTTACGAAACATAAAAAGTTATATTTGAATGCTGGCACTAATTAGTGCGGATTACCTCTGATATTTACGTTTTGTGTGTACGCGGTCTTTAATCATTTCTGAATTAAAATGCTTTGTTAGATTTAGAATGTCAGTCAATTTGTTTATCATTATTTCCACAAAATTATTTTGGTTAACATAATTTAGGAATTGGCCATCTCTTGTATTCCCCTTACAAGGTTGCGATAGTGAATAGATCATCGTACACATAAAAAAGCTTCCTGGCGAAGGATTCTTTTTTTTTTATTGGGGGGGGGGGGGTGTTTGCAAAATTTACATTGAACTTATCATGAGCTGACGCAAATTGTAGAGCGTTGGCTTCACAATCGAGAGGTACCCGGTTTGAACAGACACCCGATTTTATTTATTGCTCGGATATTGTCCACTACTTATTGGGAAGGTGTCAGTGAAATATAACTGGCTAAGCTTGGATACTCTGTATCCCTGCACTGTCTCTATGTGACAGAACGCAGAATTGTTAAACGTGAGTCTTGGGACCCGTACGCGATGAGTGTTTTTGATAACGTTGGTAAGAAACTAAGCAACAAACCAAACATTATAAGCACGAATTCGGGACAGTCGATGATTATTGGAGGAAGCTAGGAAAGACGACGACCATTGTTGTTATAACAGAAAGCTTTCCTGTGTCAACATATATGAGCCATTACCGTTTCTATTTGTTAATTAAGCTCTTCGTTCCCCTCCTTCTCCGCGGTGTCTGTCTGACTTTCTGTCTGTCTTTTGCTTCGGGTTTTTTAATAACAGTTTATATTTCTATTGTTCACTTTCTTGCCTTTGTTTTATATTTACTTTTGAAAATTTGTTGATAATCATCACCATAGAATTTTCGCACAATAAATATTTTTTTTAAATATTTTCTGTTGTTTGATTTTATCTTTTAGGCATTAAATTGTCCTCATTCTTAAATATGTTTTGTTTTGTTTTGCCATTTATCAGTTAGACCTGTTGTAATACATTTCATATCTTTTCGTTGATATCTCCCTCATGTAAGTTCTCTTCCAGTCTAATGTACTGTATTTTCCAGTTACTAGCATCATTGAGAGTCCCTACATGGTAAATCTGTCTGTTAGAGTCTCCATAGTTGTTAGACTACTTTATTTATGCAACAATTGTACTTACACTACAACCATTACTCCCATTTCGGCTAGTATTACTAATGATGGCGCTGCTTTTAGTACTACATACTGTTTTCGTATCTTTTACAAATGCTATTGGAACAAATTTCCAAATCCTTTTTTCCGGAGTCCAGTCCAGATAATGTGCTCCATGACTAGGTAAGGCTCGCTCAGCAAGTGAGTGAAAATCGATTGTATCAGTGTTTCTACTATACTTACAATAACATGGTCCTTTCATGGTCAAACGTTTAGTTTATATCTCTCTTCCCAAGGTTGGTCATAAACCCATCTGATTCATTAACTTGTATAAATTAAAGTCTCATCGGTTATTTGAAAGATCAGATAGTCTCAACTAACTGTAATCTTTCATTATTTTTACGAAGCGTCCACTCGCATTGTAAACTCCGATGCATTTTACAAAAATCACAAAGTACATCGCAGTAGCGCCAGCGCAGTTACTGTTGTATGTTAATAATCAAATGAATGAAGTAATGAACCCTAAGCCGATTAAATCCGTATAGAACTACACAGCGAGAAGCACATAGTATTTTCCTTTCTATTCCACAGTCTTTTCAAACACATTGTGAACACGGGAAACTAAAAGGCGTAAAAAAGTCAGTGGCAGTGGCTGACTTTTAGGAGTATATGATTTGAGTCTCAACCCGTGCATCCATCTCAGTTCAGGATTATTTCTGTGAACTGTTAGGGATATAAAACCAATAGCAGTCACAGATGGCAAATGTTCTAACATTTCTATTTTTGTTTTGTTTTATTGTAATTGGTCAGTATTTTAAAAGAAAATTTAGATCTCGAATCTAGTCTTGAGTATGGACTCGAGATCTAGATCCAAGTCCAGAATCTACTTTCGCTTAACTCCCACAGCTAGCATAAATTGTCTTCTACTGAAATAAGTTATTATATTACCAGTAAAATATCTTGTATGGTTGCAGTAAAATAAACTAAATTATAGAGAAATGATGCTTTAAATTTTAGTAAACAAAGCAGCCCATTTTACATAAACACTTTCAAAATATCAGATCAACAGGGCCGAAATTGCTTCCCCTTTCCTTTTATAGTTATGTACTCGTACGATAATGTTGGAGATAAATACTTACATTATTCATGTATCGTTTTCTGAATGAAAATAACAAGGATTTATCAATTTTAAAGATGGGAATTTAAAAAACTAATTTGCCTCATATGTTACTATGTGGTTTTAATTTATTTAAAGCGCACCGTATTTTACGATTCGCATTTTAAAAACAAGTAAAGCGCAACGTATTTTACTATGCGAATTGGCGCTTCCTTATTTTTATGCTGGCTTGGTTAGTTGATTGATTTGTTAACGCCCAACATTAACACCAACTAAGCTATAATATGGACCGGTACTCAGAGTTTATGTGCTGTCATTAGAGACACACAGAGACAAGGGCTACCAGGACTTCTGTCTCCACTGGTCAAAGTCATTATACTGACACCAGTTTGGTACCCATCCACAACATTGGCCTTCATAATGATGACGTGGGAAATCAGCCTGATGGATGTAAAATACGTCCTAAGTGATAAGCTTTTTTGATTTGAGATTGGCATCTTTGATCTAAAGGGTGTGGACACCTTTTGATATCCAAGGAATAGAGTCACAGAGGTGCTGATGAGCGTATGCCTGCTACTCGTTACTTGCGTATCTGGCACCAAGGACACATCGCCACCTCTTACCGAGATGTAACTGATTGACAGTTCTGCGTAGGGGCCTTCCTAATTATGAAGTGATTAAAATGGCTTTAGTTAGAGAAATGAAAAGCATTTATCATATATTATATATTATACAATATTATTGTAACATACTTGGCTCTTTGTCTTATCCATCAATTCCTGATATATTCACCCTCAAAACTTTTAGTCATAGGTGGGACTCCTGTACAGTCTCACATAGAGTGTAAAAAAGAGTGTGAAAAGGTGAAAGGCTTTACATGTAGGATTTTGTCCGTATGTGTCGGGATAATTAAGGCCCTTGCTCCCATCTTTACCTTGGTAGAAACTTGGTCTGGAGATAGGTCAACCGCCTTAATGCCAATAAAGAAACAGAGTGAGCACGCGTCACACTAGCTTCTCGTATCAATTGCTCTGTGAGCTCTTATTGTGAAACTGAAACGTCTCATTAAATCTATAGCGTCTGGTTTTGATAACAACCGGTCAAAACGAAGGTAGTTACTTGGGAAACAATTGCTGCTTTCGTGTGCAAAACTAATTATGAAATCCAATATCATGGGGACTTCCGTTGCCATTGCTTAATTATCAGTTCTTGGGTAAGAATGTGAATTAGACTATAACATCAAATTAATGTATACATATTGGTACACTACAATATGACGTCTTTTCTTGTGCTATGTCAATTTAGTATAGGTTTCTGTTTGTTGTTGTCTTTTGTGTGTTTTTTTAGTTTTTTTTAAAGAGAGACTGAAAAAGGCACAGAGAGATAAAGAGAGGAAGAGAGAGTGAAAGAGAATAGAGAGAGGAGTAGGGTTTTTTGTACTTCTATTCCATGTTTTATCTTTTCAGTAGCTAAATGCTTTAAGCACATGGAAATAAAATTTAGTTGGGTTGTTGGTTTTTAACATACATGGCCAGCATCAACAGCTAAATATTCACGTAGCTGTCCCAGGACTTAAGTCCGAAAGCTTTACGTGTTGTCACAATGAGATCAAATGGGTGTAATATTTATTAAGCATTACAAAAATGACTGAGCCTTTCCCAAAGCTTCAAGTTAATGCCTATACCAAGTCATACCTATACCTGATGTATTTTGATTATTATATTCCTGTCGAAATAGAACGAACACAAAGACGATGTATGCCAATACATGAAAATAATTTGATACTGCATGTTATTACCTTTCTTTAAACCTAGTAAATGTTTATATAAAAAAGATGTTGTTTCGATTTTTTTACGGCCCAACCAATATTGTTTTTCTAGTACCTGTACACTGTACATGATCTAATAAGCTGTATTGGTTTTTAGAACACCAATTATTTCCTAATTATTTACAATGTTATTAATGTATAGGCCTATCCATTCTGGCGCTATCATTGTAAAATACATTAACATTATTATTATTATTATTATTATTATTATTATTATTATTATTATTATTATTATTATTATTATTATTATTATTATTA
>RQTK01001202.1:6256-27908 GCA_003991915.1 Elysia chlorotica | reverse complement strand
GGTGGTGGTGGTGTTGATTGTGGTGGTGGTGGTGGTAGTGGTGGTGGTGATGGTGGTAGTGATGGTGATGGTGGTGGTGGTGGTGGTGGTGGTGGTAGTGGTGGTAATAGTGGTGGTGGTGTTCATGGTAAAACTGGTGGTGGTGGTATTGGTGATGATGTTGGTGATAATGTTGATGTGGGGGATGGTTGCATTCACAATGATGTTCCTAATGGTGCGGTGGTACTCATGATGATGATAGTCATAGTGATGAGAGTGGGGGTGGTAATGACGGAACTCGTGATGATGGTGGTAATGACGGTGGTACACATTGTGATGGTAATGGTGATCGTTCTCATAAACATGGTGATGGCGGTGGTGGTAATGATAGTAGTGGTAGAGAATCGGTGTGGTGATACTACAGACAAAGAGTGTGAAATCAGTGATCGTGGTTCTGGTGATTATGGTGGTCGAATGGGATGATGGTGATAAGAAAATTGGGCAGGGTGATGAGATTAGTGATTGTTTCTCTTGTCATTAATGTTAATTATTATTATTATTATTATTATTATTATTATTATTATTATTATTATTATTATTATTATTATCAACAAAAGGTAATCAATGAATAATGTTCTGTCCTGATTGTGATATTAGCTAAAAATAAATAGATTACTATTGTCCTTGTTACGCAAATGTGTTCCCTTTTCACAAACAAGCCCCCAAACCCAGTTTATTAAAAGTATATACTTTCAAAATTCATAAACTGGAAAGGCTTTTTGTAAACCAGTATATACTTGTATCTTGGAGGAAGGATTACTGCACCATCCCAGATCTAGCAAATAGATCAATATACCATAACTCTGGAAAGGGTAACTGATTATGTCGGCGTCAGTATTATGTGACCGACTGAGACGGGATCTCAGGTGTTCTTGTCGTGTCTGGAGTGTGGCAGCACCCTAAAATTGTTAGACGTTCACAGTAAGGCCTATATGAAGCTACGTTGAACGCTGGAAATAGATAAATTATTCTACGTATTATACCAAACTGCTCTCTTTGTCTGCAGGTGCGCTCTACCTGCGGGTTGGCGTAGTGCTTAGTCCACATATGGCCAACAACCAGTTTGCCTGTCTGGCCCACTTCAGCTTTCTCATCTATGGCGGTATAGGGATGCAGGTACACCCAAGGCATTAGGTTTGATACCCTCATTAAGTAGGATGTTCTTACTTCTACACATGAAATAAACTCAACTGACATAAAATAACGATCTAGGGCAGTAGGTAAAACGGGTCTGTATACTTGTTTTTGTTGTTGTCGTTGTTGTTGTTGGAGGTTCTGAAGTTGTTTAGTTGGGGACATACTATGCATGTGGTCCCACAGCGGGCATTTGGTGGAAGTTAAGGCATCTTCAATGTGCCTAGGGGGGGAATACATGAATTCTTATATTGATGTTCAGCTGTATGCAAGTTGATGTTATGTTGGTTTTCTGCCCTTTTTGTCTTGCCCATGCCCCATATGTCCATCTAATCTTGCTTTATGTTTGTTTTTATGGTGTGCTTTGCAGTCTTTGTAGTAACCGGTGTGCCTGTTTGTTTCTGTCGAGATCCCTTTTTGCGAGTATGTCTGCTCTGTTCATTCCAGGTGTATTAGAGTGTTCTGAGATCTATTGCATTTTCAGATTGATACAAAAGAATGCCATAAGGTGGTGTGAGCTTTGATGATTATTGTTAAATTTTGGTTGTCCCTAAAATTATTCTCTTAGGCTTGCAATACTGTAATACTGACAGTGAGTCCGTGAAAACTTCAACATTTGTTATTTTCGAGGAGTAGGTTTCAAAAATAGTGCTTATGTAGTACAAAGCTGTTTCAATAGCCCCCATCTCAGCCTCGTAGTTGGTGCATTTTTCTACACATGCCTCAGAGAACGTTAGTACTCCATTTAGACTCCATATCCTTCCTTTGAAACTCTGAACCATCTATACAGATGTGTATCTAGTCATAATTATGGGCAGTTTTTTATGCAACCATAGATAAAGCTGGGTCTAATGATTTTGTGCTTAGGTTCCAAAGTTCTCTTTTTATTAAAGTCTTTTTTGAGGCAGGTTTTTCCTCGGTATCTGCTATATAGGGCAGGATATATTGTTGCTGTAGTCTACCCTTTGATTTTCAGTTGTCTACAAGTTTTCTATTTGGGTGTTGAGGGCTCAATCTAATTAAATTTTTGTGTTACTCCATTGAAAAGATGAGGAGCAGAGTGCAGCTTAGGCATGAACCTTGGACAATACCCTCTTCTAGTACTTCTCTTGATTAAAATGCATTGTTGACTTTTGTTTCAATAATTCTGTCAACAAGGAAAAACTTGACCCGCTTGTCTAGTTTTCCATGCATTACTAGCTTTGCAATCTTGCTAAGGAGACCCTTCCTCTAGACGCTTGTTGGGTGTCTATGAAGACTGCTACTTGTGCTTTTCTTCTCGGAAGTTATCTTTTATGTCCTGAGTTAATTTGAACAACTGTTGTTCTGTGCAGCCTCTTTTTCTAAAGCCTGCTAGTTGTTTGTTTGGGCTTTTAGTTTTTCTAGATACCAAAAGAGGCGGCTGTTCACCATTCTCTCTGCAAGTCTTCCGATGCAATATTCGTCTGTAGCTTTTAACTTCCTCAGGGGATTATGCCTTACGGATTGTTATGATGTAGTAGAATGAGTTTAGGTTTTTTAATTCCTTTATTGGACATGTTGCTGACAAGGGTGCACGCTTTGTGCCTTCATGGCGTAGGTCGATTTTTTAATTCCTTTATTGGACATGTTGCTGACAAGGGTGCACGCTTTGTGCCTTCATGCCGTAGGTCGAGGTTTTCTGTTTTGGATACCTTGACTACTGCGCGTTTAACCTTGGCGCAAGCCTTGTTGTTGAGGATGGAAAATTTACCAGCCGTTTCTAGCCTTTTCTCTTCAAATTCGGATGTTTGAATCTCCTAATTACAAAAGGCTTTAAACTTTTTTGGCATATATGTGGAATGTGTTGAGATGCAGCCTTAAGTTTTGCTTTCGTGATCTGATTATTGTCTGCATCTTCTGTGCTGCTTATTATTAAAGAGCAGGCTTTCTGTGGTTTTTTATCATACGCAGTAGGCTTTTTAAAATCCGTTTGGTGGTTCTGAGATGGAGGAGATATTTAGACTAATATTGGTATATGGGCGCTGCTTATGTCATCAAGCACTTAAATGCGACCGGAGTTTTCAATGCCAGATGAGCACATGGTCAAATCGGGCCTGCTAAGAGTTAGGTGAGCTCTGTGACGTAGGGTGGCTGGTGAATTTGCGTCTTGCATTACTGTTACATAGTTCCTCAATACTTCTGAATGTGCTGTTATAGATGGTGTAACCACACATAACCCCAATGCAGTCACCTAAGCAGACAGTTTTTTTCATACTGAGAATCTTGAAGGAAAGAAAGGTTGCGTGCTTTCAACGGTTGGCTGCAAATATTATAAACAATATTCTTCCAATCAGTGTGCCATACAGTGGCCTTTTTTATGTCTGTACTCTGTAGGTTGACAAGATGGTAGGTTTGAGTAATCTCCCTGAACATCATTGCGAAGATCAACCATTATACATCGGTATCACGTGCAAGTGCAGGCATAATTATATGATGTATCCCGGAGCAGCCTGGCGGTTACACTGTCTGGCGCGGACCTTGTGCGAGGCGACATCCTAGGTTGTATGTACATGTAGCCATGGCATTGAGGGCCGCGGTATCTGTGGACTGTCTGCCCACCCTGAAAGAAGACGGTCCAAATGTGGAAACATCTATGTCGGCTGGTACCATCGCGGCCACAGAGGGTATATAAAGAGGAGGATAGGTTAATTTTGATCTATCACATAATCTGCTGTTCACAGCCAGTGCTCCGCTTCTAATTTCCTGCAAAAATCTGTTGATTTCTGCTTGGTCTATAACATTTTGTAACACAGATATGGAAAATTTCTACCATTATTGAGGCACGAGACATTTCCCGCTGATGCTGTCTCCTGGCTGACTGAAGGATATAATTTTATGATTTAGTGTCTGATAACACTCTTGAGAGCCGAATTTAAACACAGGTCACAAACGTGGCACGTCTTGGTCTCGTCTGCGCCATTGAAAAAATTCTGTCAGGATCCCCAGATGGCCTTGGCTAGTAAAACTGATGGAACTTCTGTTCTCCGCAAGGCTTGAGCTTGCTCGTCAAAACTTTCGGATTTGGAGGACGGGATGTGTACCCCAGATCACAAGAAGAAAATAAAATAACGAAAGGAGACACCTGCTCAAGGCTTATAGCGTTTACCACACGCCGATGGGTTCTGCGGTTTGCACCCTACTCCCTATCTGGTTTTACCGCCAGATAATCGGTCGCAACTTTTGTGAACTTAATGGAAACAGGGAGGACATGTGTCTAGAAAGACACACTCGTAAAGGGCTCACAGTTGAATATGAGTGGCTATAATTATGCAGTCCAACCTGTGTTGAAGAGAGCAAAAACACCCTACGCGTGGGTCTAAGTTTAAAACACTATTGATTTTAGTTCCTCTGGTTCATATTACGAAAAGTATCATACATTTAAGTTTTTGACATGCAACACTCACATTTACTATTTCGGAGAACTGTTAATCTGTAAGTCATACTGGTCTTGTTATCGATATATCTTAACTAATAATACACATTCTAGACATAGATAGCTAATTCAAGACAATACGGTTATTTGTTGTTGTTGTATGGACTTTCCCTGTTCGGTTCAATGCCATGTTTTCTTCAGGTTTTTGTTGTTGTTGTTGTTGTTGTTGTTGTATGGACTTTCCCTGTTCGGTTCAATGCCATGTTTTCTTCAGGTTCTTGTTGTTGTTGTTGTTGTTGTTGTTGTTGTTGTTATTTAAGTCGGCTGGCACCTTCGCGGCCACAGAGGGTGTATATAGAGGAGGATAGGTTAATTTTGATCTATCACATAATCTGCTGTTCACAGCCAGTGCTCCGCTTCTAATTTCCTGCAAAAATCTGTTGATTTCTGCTTGGTCTATAACATTTTGTAACACAGATATGGAAAATTTCTACCATTATTGAGGCACGGGTCACTCAGAGACATTTCCCGCTGATGCTGTCTCCTGGCTGACTGAAGGATATAATTTTATGATTTAGTGTCTGATAACACTCTTGAGAGCCGAATTTAAACACAGGTCACAAACGTGGCACGTCTTGGTCTCGTCTGCGCCATTGAAAAAATTCTGTCAGGATCCCCAGATGGCCTTGGCTAGTAAAACTGATGGAACTTCTGTTCTCCGCAAGGCTTGAGCTTGCTCGTCAAAACTTTCGGATTTGGAGGACGGGATGTGTACCCCAGATCACAAGAAGAAAATAAAATAACGAAAGGAGACACCTGCTCAAGGCTTATAGCGTTTACCACACGCCGATGGGTTCTGCGGTTTGCACCCTACTCCCTATCTGGTTTTACCGCCAGATAATCGGTCGCAACTTTTGTGAACTTAATGGAAACAGGGAGGACATGTGTCTAGAAAGACACACTCGTAAAGGGCTCACAGTTGAATATGAGTGGCTATAATTATGCAGTCCAACCTGTGTTGAAGAGAGCAAAAACACCCTACGCGTGGGTCTAAGTTTAAAACACTATTGATCTTACTTCCTCTGGTTCATATTAAGAAAATTGTCCTGCATTTAAGTTTTTGACATGCAACACTCACATTTACTATTTCGGAGAACTGTTAATCTGTAAGTCATACACCATAGTCGAAATCTTACATGACTTAGAATCTAAGGTCTTGTTATCGATATATCTTAACTAATAATACACATTCTAGACATAGATAGCTAATTCAAGACAATACGGTTACTATTTCCTCAATCTCTGATTTTTCAGGGTACTGTATCGGAATAAGGTAATTGTCGCAAAATGTGACAAACAGTTTAAAAGAGGGCTTGATTGGATATGGTAGTGACCATCGACTTTTTTTACTTTCAAATTTGTTATCCTTTTTGTAAGAGATGCGGGCAAGCTGAGAATTAAAACAGCCATATGCCTTAACAGATAACTGCGACAGTGCTGCAGCTGCTTTAAGAAGTCGATAGTTGTGATTTTGTTATACATTAGTAATTGTTATTTCTTCCCATGTCCCCTCTCCATCCGCACCTCGGTGCCCCCCCCCCCTCTGTAGGTAGCCCTCACCATGGCCGTTCTTGACCGTTACATTGCCGTGGCATACCCGTTCCGCTACCTGGACATAGTCAACTACCGAGTGGTAACCCTAGCCACAATTTGCACTCACGTCTATGTGGCCTGCCTATCCTTCGTATCGCTCATCCCCGGCGCTAACCAGTGGGGCAGCGCGGGCACCAACTGCACGTTCAACCTGGTGCTGACCCGCGCTCACATATACACGCTGCTCATCAACATGCTGCTCTTCATGGCCGTCTCCCTGTCCACGTCAGCCCGCGTGCTCACCATCGCCCGCCAGCACCGCAGGAAGATTGCAGGGGCCGCAATGACCACTTACGTGGAGGCCAGCCAATCACATCTACAGTACCACAGGGATCAGTCCTCGACGGATGGAGCGGCCGCAATGACCAGTTCACAACCGAAGCAGCATTCCACCCCGCATCCTAGAGAGTCCACTTCGGGTATTGCTGAAGAATCATCGGGGGAACATCAAGGGAACGATCAGGAGTCGGTACCGGAGACTCACGCTACTCACACAGGTGACTTTCTGGACTACAGTAATGATAACTGTCAAGGAAACCAGACAGAAGCTGGAAGGGAAAGCAACGCGTTTCCATGTAATTCTAATGATGGAAAGGCCATGCAAGATCTTCAGCCTGGGAGAAACACGCCAGCAGCGCATGAGCTGAATGGCCAAGACATTACCAGTCAGCATTCTGGACTCTTCTCAAGGAACACGAACCGTTTATGTGATGGATCACAGACAGATCTGACGGAAGCCTCAGCTCAGAGGACAGTGTCTCCGCATGGCACATTACATGTTGGGGATCAGGTGAATATTCCAGGTGGTTGTTCCCGTAGCGAAGCTGGTCCCATTTCTTCTAGGCAAAACCCAAGCTCTCCTATCACTGATAGTCTGCTGTGGCTGACCAGTAAAGCTAGTCTTATTCACCAAAACGCATATGTTTACGAAGATTGTGAACCCACGAAAGGTATTTCCACCAATTCACCAAAGTCGAAAACGTTTCAAGTGTCTTTCCTGAAAAGAAAATGCTCACAAGCCAAACCTTTTGGCTCCGGGTCCATCAACCAGGGGTTCTTCCCTGATGAGATAGGGAGCTCTACCGATAGCTGCAAGAGCCAACCTCGCGACTCTTCTTCTTCTCGACACACAGGGGGTAAAAACGGGAAGGTTAAAGAGCCCACTGCAGACAGTTCAAGTCCCCTAGATTTATTGCGACAACTTCCTCAGTCCCCTCTGCCTCTGGCGGTTGTACCGGAAGCTCACGACCTCAAAAGCGCCTTACCTCGGTCAAGCTGGATTCTGGGAAGTGAGGCCGGCGGACGCCCGGGATTTTCCGGCCACAAGTCGTCAGTGTCCGGGGTGTGGATCGGGCAGCTCACGGGGGATGGCGGCGCTCGGCAATCTCCGGAGAGGAAAGCCGTGGTTTTTAACACACATGCAGAGTGAGTTACACTATCTTTGAATACATGAAGAGTGCGATATAACTAGAGAATGTGAGATGGTATGAGTTTTCAATGTGAGGATTCCGCATATGTGGGTCGGAAGGACTAAAGCAGCTGCTTCTTTCTTTAACCCTTAGTAAAGAAAAAAAAAGTTGATCTTCAGATTGGTCAACTGTCTTAAATTCAATAAATAGATAGAGAGAGCACGCGTCACACTTGCTCCCCGTATTAAAATCTCAATTTCCTCAAAAAAGCATTGATTAAGTCATTCTTATCAAGGTTTATCTTATCTAAAAAGCATAGTGAGCTCTTTATGTGAAAGGTCCCGCGAAATTAGTTTCTTGGCTTTTAAGTCCACCATAGAAATTCAAAAGAATACATTCAGTTGTTGTTGAATTTTTTTCTCATTTCAGATTTTAAAACCCTTCTTTGAACAAGAAAAATGCTCCTTCCATTGTTCTGCGCATCAAAAATTGTATAAATTGTTAAACTTGAAGTAGAGAAACACAAGTTGAAGGCCCGCGGGATTAAAAGTTTAAATCAATACCAATTATATGACAAACAGTGCCACTTACTCTAAAACATTATACCCCTGCCGGTAACATGTCCTCATTTACACCAAAAGATGCGGATGCGAAAGCTGAATTGTAACTTCGAATGTTATTTAAAAAATTTCTAGATCCTGCAGTGTCCCCCACAAACAGCTGGTGTAAAGGTTCCGGTTCAAGGGTGGTAAATTTACTTGACCATTGGCCATAGTGGGGATGTTTCTGTGGGCCATAATTTTACGTCAAAATAACATTGGCATGTCTTTGTTATTGCCCCCATTGTGGGCAACAATAATGATATTGCCATGGTTTGGGCCAGTTGGCGATGTAAGCGTAAAAGCTGCCTGACTGATGTGAAGTTGGAAAAGGTATTGGTGATGCAGATATTATCAGTGTGGGTCTATCTTCTTTTTGTGGTGGTGTAGCAGATATGGAGCTGGGTCTACGCTGTGGAAATCTAGATCTATGTCTGTTTTCACTTTGTCGTAAATCTAGATTATATCTAGATTTCGATCAGAATCAATAGGCCTAGATATGGATGGTGAGTGATGTTTGTGAGTGTGTGGTTGAGGAGATTTGATTTGGATTAAGTGTTGCTGCTAAGTATATGGATCGTCTTAAACGACGTCTCTTTTTTTCACATGCCAATGTGCCATCGTAATAGTTCTAGATCATCCACAATTAAATTTCGCTCATATTACAGTTGAGTCATGCTTCTTGATCAAATAATTCAGATCTAGATTCTTGATTGTTCCTGAGTCAGTTGTTTTTGTTTTTAAGGGACTGGGTACATCTGCGTTGATAAACTTTTTAGAATTACCGCTGTTAAGTGCGAAAGTGCACACCATTTTCACCCTCTAAACAACAAAAATAGAAGAGGAAAGAGACTGATCTAATAATGTAGATCGGCCTTTGCGGGAGGGGTATACTAAATTTGTATATAATATGAAAGGTCTAATAAAGCATTGCTTTTTAAAAGGTGGTGATCACCATGTCCCTAATCTGATGTATAGTGGTTCATAAAAAATGTTATTTTTTAATTTTCAAGTGATTGAGTAAGTCTGTGGAGATGGGCAAAAATCGAGGCGGGGAGCCCATAATGAGCACTCAATTTTTTATATATAGATGACAGTGATCTCAATCTATATAATTAATGCATTATAGTAGATCTTCTGAGGTCATAATTATAGTATCAGAACAATTGTTATCTCACTTTACCTAATGTATTAATGACAAGGATCTCAATTTACTTTTTAGCATGGCGGTTCTCAGCCAACATTATCGTAGCCTGACATTAATCTTCCTCTTTAATAGTTGTATTATGACAATCATTTTGTCTATAATAGTTTTATCATGACAATTATCTCAATCAATTGTATCATGAGAACTATCATGAGAACTATCAATCTATATAAGTCTATTGCATTATGATAATTCTCTCCATTCGATTATTGTATTACGAAATTTATCTCAATCAACATAATGTATCGCGACAGCCATCCTACTCTACATACTAGCATACACATTGCAGTAAATGACAATAATTTAAAAAAATTATGTCAGTACTTTCTCTCTCTCTCTCTCTCTCTCTCTCTCTCTCTCTCTCTCTCTTTCTCTCTCACATCCTCTCTCTTTCTCTTTTTTCTTCTTCTTCTTCTTCTTCTTCTTCTTCTTCTTCTTCTTCTTCTTCTTCTTCTTCTTCTTCTTCTTCTTCTTCTTCTTCTTCTTCTTCTTCTTCTTCTTCTTCTTCTTCTTCTTCTTCTTCTTCTTTTTCTTCTTCTTCTATCTCTTCTTTCTCTTTCTATTAATATCTAACTCTTTTCCCCAGATCCGCACGCACCAAGAAGTATAAACTGCGACAGTCTGGTCTAGCCAACCTGCTCTTCTGTTGCTGTTGGTTTCCCTATGTGGTTGTACAGTTCTACATGCTAGAAAACCCTAGAGTGAACCTCATGCCCAACAATGTTGCCTCGTTCTTCTGTATGGTAAGTGGCCCAAAATGAAACTCTTCCCCACCAATGTTGCCTCTTTGTTCAGTGTGGTAAATGGCACAAAATAAGTCTCTTGCCCAACAATGTTGCCCTTTTCCTCTGTATGGTAATTGGTCCAAAATGAACCTTATGCTCACTCACCAATGTTGCCTCTTTCTTCTGTGTGGTAAGTGGTCCAAGTGAACCTCATTCTCAACAATGTTGTCTCGTTTTCTGTAAGGTAAGTGGCCCGGGGTGAACCTCGTGCTTAACAATGATAAGAGCAACAGGACATACCATCCACCGTATTTCACTTAGAGTACGGTTAGCTACAACCTCCTTCCTTCTGTTTGATAAGTGGACCAAAATGAACCTCATGCAAACAAATGTTGCCTCTTTCTTCTGTATGACAAGTGGCCAGGGTGAATCTCATGTCCGACAATTTTGCCCTGTTCTTCTGTATGGCAAGTGGCACAAAATGAACCTCATGCCTACCAATGTTGCCTCTTTCTTCTGTATGGTAAGTGGCCCAAAATGAACCTCATGCAAACAAATGTTGCCTCTTTCTTCTGTCTGGCAAGTGGCCAGGGTGAATCTCATGTCCGACAATTTTGCCCTGTTCTTCTGTATGGCAAGTGGCACAAAATGAACCTCATGCTTACCAATGTTGCCTCTTTCTTTTGTATGCTAAGTGGCCCAAAATGAACCTCATGCAAACAAATGTTGCCTCTTTCGTCTGCATGGTCAGTGACACGGGTGAAACTTGTGCCCAATAATCCAACAGTGTTGCCTCTCTAACTCTATCTCTCTTTATCTCTCCCTCAATCGTGCATCGTTTTTAAAGTAGGGGTTTTGAGTGCATTAGCTTTTTATGCTGTTTTTTGTTGATTTTTGTATTGAACTCATTTCTTCCCCTTTACAATGTTTCTGCGACTACCATATCTATCCACTGTATCTACACAACAATTATCATTTTCTCTATTCTTTTCATTTTCTCAGCTGAACGCCATCCTCAACCCATTTATTTATGTGCTCGGAAACACCCGCATGCGCAGGAATATGCTCAACTGTCTCCGAGGTAGAAACACAGCGAGTTTTGGTCTGCTTAGAAATTCTTGGTAAAGTTCAAGGTCGTTGTTTCATTGTAAAGGTCAAGATCAAAGTCTCCTGGAAAAGGTCAAGGTCAAAGTCTCCTGGAAAAGGTCAAAGTCAAAGTCTCCCGGAAACGTTCAGGGCCAATGTTTCCTGGGGAAGATCAAGGCTGTTATCTACTGGTAGACGTGAAGGCTAAGGATCCCATGGTATTCGTCAAGGCTGTGGTAATCAATGCCACTTTACCCTAGTGAACGCCAATGTCGTGGTCTACTGGTAAGGTCAAGGCTTGTGGTCACCTGGCGAGAGCTAAGGCTGGGGAATTCCGGATAAAGGTCCAGCGTCTTGTCTACCTCGGTGTGTTCTAATCATCGTACTCAATATTACAGCAAGACTGATTACTCAGATCCTTTCCTTTGATCTCCTTTTGGTAGTTTCAGCAGCTAGGCGAAAAAGTAGAGCTCTAGAGATCCTTACAACTTATGCTGACAGACTTTTTGGTGTAAAAGTCCCGGTGCTCAATATAATTATTAACCTAGTCGTACAAGTCCTTCACATACTGTGGCGTCATACAAAACAAACCGTGCCGGATTGGGATTTCATAGAGGCCTTGTTGGGGTTGAAACAATATTTATGGGTATATAATTATCGAAATGTATGTAAAACACTATGATAAATTTCTGTAAAGGTTCCAAGGCTAAAAAAAGGGCATACATGAGCTTTTTGGCATTATGTTTGGCATAGTACGCTATGATATAGTTGCGAAATAATATATGTATATATATTTATTTATATACAATTCCTTATGTATAATTTATTGTTGTACATAAAAGGTTCGGTTCCACAGAATATTATCTTTCTTTATTCGTTCCCGACGAAAACAATTGGTAATTTTTGTAACCAAGAATTGTTTCTCACATTATCATAACGTAAACTAGTAAAATACCATCATTGATCGTAAGATTCAGAATGTGCATCATTATAAGAAGAGAACGTAGGGATCTTTTAAATTGGGCCCCGCCTTTTTTTTCCTCCTCGAACTCTGTTCTCAGTCCATGGGGCATCATTGTTCCTTTCATTGCAAGCCGTTTAAAATATGTAACAGGAGTAGTTATTGTTTGCTAATCTCTATCTCTATTAAGTCTCTTTTGAAAGCCTTCAGCGGATCGATAAAATCTACATTATGTTGTGTAGGCCTAGCTACATGTTATAAATAAACGGTTTGTGGGTTCTTTTAGTTACTAATGTGGAAAAAAGGTTTATTCAAAAGTGTTTGGGTGGTATAATCCAGTTGTGGTAAGTGATAAACCAACATGCATGTTCAATAGCAGGGGAGACTGTTGATTGATTAGACAAGTGCTGAAGCAGGGGTTTATTATGACTGTGATACACGGTTTCCTTTTGTTATCTGTGGAAAGCCTCGGCCTGAATGACTACATAATTTATGGAATAAGTTTGCTTTGTGTTAAGCACTTCTATTTTGTCCTGTTACGAGAACTAAAATATACAAATAGTAATGAAAAAATGCACATGCACTGATCAATAATTTTTTTGCACAATTAATAGCAAATTGGACCTTTTAATTTGTTTTTATAAGACAGTTGCACTATTGGGTTCCTCTAATTACATATGTAACTATTAAGTTGATGAATATAGTATTGGTATATATGTAAAATGGTGTTTTTGCATCCTTGCGTGCAACAAAAATCAATAACCATAATGATAACTATAACAATAAACACCATCATCTTTATAAGTTTTGCATAGGTCATCGATAACTTATTTTTACATGAACCAATACATGTATGAAACTTCAGTTTGAAATATCGACTGCAGCATTTAAGGAGACTCGATACGACTATCTTCTCCATTTCACAACACATTTTAATGAAATATATTAATGTTGTATTGGTAGTAACAGCACGCGCAGTAATAGTAATTGATTGTAGTCGAAGTAGTAGCAACAGTAGTTGCAATAGTAGTAGTAGTAGTAGTAGTAGTAGTAGTAGTAGTAGTAGTAGTAGTAGTAGTAGTAGTAGTAGTAGTAGTAGTAGTAGTAGTAGTAGTAGTAGTAGTAGTAGTAGTAGTAGTAGTAGTAGTAGTAGTAGTAGTAGTAGTAGTAGTAGTAGTAGTAGTAGAAGTAGTAGTAGAAGTAGTAGTAGTAGCAGTAGCATGTATAACGATCGTTGTTGTGAAGAGAATCGAAGTTAAGAAGGCGTGGAGCAATGAAGTCAATAACTTTTATAGTTCCAGTCAACTTTGGTTCAGCAGCAGTAACGATCGGTATGTCGTAATTAAATAGTTTGAAGTAAATTTTGAAAGAGCATTGTTAAAAAAATTAATTGAAATCTAAAATAAAATGTAAACATTTTAGTAAAATGTTCTTATGTATTTCAATTATTGCATGTAAAAGTATTTAACCACTCCTTGTGCATATTTTTATCTTTAAAGAATGAAGTAATGTTACAAATGTATAAAATGTTGGAAGGTTGTTATGAAGTACAAAAATCAAATCATTATGTTTACGTTCTCGATTTGATGACACCATTAATTTTCATGAGCTTGTATTGCGCGCCTTTGGATTCAGCTATCCTTTTATCACATAAACAACAACGACAATTAATAACAAAAGAGACCTTGTTGAATTTCAAGCATTGCTGTCAGAAACCGGAATTAATGTGTATTATTATGTGTCTTACTGCACCCACGAGTATTTCAAGTGTAAACTTTGTTATTTTGTATTTATTGTATATTTATTGTAAAGAGGTACCGTTGGAACTTAACGTTTACAAAATAAAGAGAACAATTTCTTTATTGCTTGAAGTGTCTCTGTTGTATATGTAGTTCAGTGGTTATTGTTAACGTGTTTAGCATAATAATGAATACAATGGGTCCAGTTTGTGTCTATGTATCATGCTGAAGTATCTTGCAACATCAGTCATGGCAGGTCTCAAGTCAATACTTAACCTACTAGGATGCTGCTACAGTAGTCACCGGGTCAGCATCCTTGCTACCATTTCGGCATCAGGGCATCAATACATTTTTAAGATTGCTATCAACCGATAATATACGGTCAGCGATAAGAAAGATGGCGGCAGAGAAGGCGTCAGATCCATGCAAAATATCAGTTGACATGATAGAAGCGCATGGTGACTATGGACTTAATACGGTCACATCATTGCTCAACAAAATCTTTGACACGGGCAAGATTTTAACACATACATGCATTGTAAAATTAGTAGTTTATAGGATTACCAAAGAGTACAGGCGCATTTGAGTTCGATCTACAACGTATTATCAGTCTCATGAGCCAAAGCACATAATTATTGTTGAGAATCCTCATGCTGCTTGCCAGAAGCAAAATTAATCGAGAAATAGCTGAAGAACCATGTGAATTTATAGATGAAAAAGGAACAACAAATGCTCTATACATGCTAGATACTTTAGTTGGGCTTGCCCCTTAAGTTCAAAAAATGATAATATGCGCTTTAAAGATACAACAATTTGATACAATGCACCACCATGAGATATTCAAACAAATGTTGAAGGCAGACGAAATAGACTTCGGAACAGTTAAAATATGTACAGCAGCGAAGCGAATGGACTATGAAATCAGCTCATTAACACCTTGGGAGATGCTGATAACACTGGACTTGAACATAGAGCAAAAAGAGAGGACTGGAATTCAATTAATAGTAAAAAAAATAATGAAAAAAAGAAAAAAGACTGAAGTGTGTAAAGTGAGTTACGAATTTCATTCGCTATGCTTAGCAAGGATGTAGATTTTTTAGCATGATAAAAAATACCAAAGGCATTTAATATTGCTTTTAGAAGTGGGTTTTAATGCACTTTCAGTAAAATGATACATTTCGTAGTAACGTCACAAAGCTTTTAACGTTTTCTCTCTCTCTCTCTCTCTCTCTCTCTCTCTCTCTCTCTCTCTCTTTATATAATTATATATATATGTATTCTGTGCAACAAATTAAGGCATAATAATATATTGCATTTATATAGCGCACTTCCATGAACAATCATGCTCAGTGCGCTTAACAATTTCCATTATCACATGTACAAAAGAAGAATAATCATATAATGTTGACACAATACAATATTACATTCAAAAGCCACAAGCAATCATTATAGGTATTTACAACTTTCACCGGTTAAATTTCAATCGTCAAAAAGGTAGAACTTAAGCATGCATTTGAAAATTTCCAAGGAAGGTGCTTCCCTAGAGTTAGATATTAAAAGTATTGGTAGTTAATAAGGGAGAAGGTAGAGTTATCTAGATCAATATAGCTCAGCCGTCACGGTTTTTGCTTTGGACTAATGAACTCATGGTTTGGAATCTTAGCTGGAGGTTCCGCCTCAGTAAAGGATTCTTCACAATAACTAGAAGGTGTGGGATTGGTGGGGGGGGGGGGGGGGGCAATTGGCACGAAAACTAAAACTTAACAAAACAATTTTGTTTTTACTTTATGAAACAAGATACATCAGCAGAAAGTTGGACAAAAAAATAGAAGACGTCTTAATATTTAAATGAGACGCCTGCGTATTTCAAATCCAAATTAAAAAACAAAAACGAAAAAACCAGCAACAAAAACACTGTTCATCCGTGCAATTTTTAAATCGTAGAGTAAAATATTGTAACGCAAGGTAATACATATAAACTTATAGGTGAAATGACGCAATCTCTAATTTTGGCTTAACCCCTCTATACGTAGAAGGCGGTGGTGCCCACAGGTAAGGGTGCGCGCTCTCTCCTTGTCTGTGGTTTGAACCTCAGACCTTCGGTTAGACGAATTCAAAGGTCTGAATATTAATTATAGGGAAATTATGCAGGTTTTTTTAAAGCAAGGTGACTTTATAGGAATACTCTTGTTTGTGTGTTTTCTAATATAACAACAACGCGGCTTTCTTCAACATCACAAGTTAGAAGCATAACATTGCACACGTCTTCAAGTTAAGTTTTAACCAATCACTTTTCAGCAATATAAGACTAAGAGCAGTATACATGTACATGAAATCACTTGATATAGATAGCCTATAATTTTATACGACCTTGAGAAAATTAATACTGTTCATGATAATTTATTGTTGTGCCTATTTGAGGTGAGTTGGTTGCTAAACGTCAAACCTTAGCACTTATAGGATATATTGTGGACAGGATCCAGGACTAACATCTGACAATGTTATGGCATCCTCAAACAAGACAGTGCGGGAAGATCTGGACTCCTGTCTCAGCCGGTCAGTTGGGTAATAAATCGATCATTGAGGTGATGAATCCCCCCCCCCCCCCGCCCCAGTAATTATTAATAGGACAAAAGTGAGGTGGGAGTGTTAAAATCTTATTTTACCCAAGTAATTAGTTGGATAAAAGTCTGGGATTGGGGTGCGAGGGGCAACTGTTTTTAGATATTCTTATACACCAGTAGTTAGTTTGAAGGACGACTGAAGGTGTTATAATTACAGGTGTCCTAGTCGTTAGTCTGATAAAAACGGGGAGAGGCGACGAATGGCTCTAGCTATTGTCTTATTCCCGCGCACCTACATGTAGTTGAAGTAACAGAAAAGGGAAAACAGCTGTTGATAAGTTGCTGTCTTACTCCAGTAGTTAGCTGATGTAGTTGGACATGAGCGGACTTTAGCAAATGTTTAGTTATTGTTTGTTAGTTACGCTACTTGGTAGTCGAACAGGAGCAGGAAAACTGGGAAAAGCGTCGTGTTTAAGTACATGATGTCTTCATTTACAATACTCTAGAAGTTACATGTATCAGACCGAAGTAGGGAAGCTTCGAAGGGCGACTGTTTGGTGATTGTCAATCTTATTTTATTAAGGAAATAGAAGTCGAGAAGGGCGACTTGTGGTTGTCCTCCCTCAGTAGATAGTTGGACATAGGTAGAGAAGAAGGGCAGCTGTTTTAGATTGCTGATTGTTTGCTAATTGTAGGGTTTGTTGTTTTTTGTTTTGAAACAGAAGGATGGGACGCCAGACCTAATTACGAGTCATTAGAGGAAAACGAGCAAGGCAGCAGGGCTTTTTCTAATGATTGTTGATAATCTTCTTACCTGAGTAGTTATCCAGGATAGAGTGCACAAATGCGAATAACATCAGACTGGCTTTGACATCGCACTTTTAAAACTGCTGGAGTTTTTGAAACTGTAACAGTGTCATAGGAAACAAAATCAGTCGACCGTTTACATTTTCATTTGAAGCCTCTCAATAATATGTAAATTAAACCTCTAAATTAAAGTATCCACGCAGGAATACATTTATCCAGAAAGCCGGTACTTCAAAGACTGTGCTATTTTGTTTCCTTCATTTTGATATATTTAAATAACATTCACATCCGCTACAGTAAACACAATCATGTATAAACCTTAAGAAGTTGTGTATACGTTAAAGATTTAGAGAAGACTTAGTGTTTTACGAGTACATTAATGAAAATGTAGAACAAGTCGTGGGTTATACTTTTCACCCTTTACCGAATACTAGCTTTAATAATATTCTTTCGCTTTCCAGTAGAGTTTGTAAAAAGATGGAAATAAGGAACGTTCCAGGTAGTTATAAAAAAAAAAGCTTACATGCATATATAGTGGTGTGCAGCAGGAAAAAAATCAAAGCTTAGAATTATGTCGTAAGCAGGATATAAACACGCTACAATATTGTAGGGTATGGGTCTAGTGGACTTTATTTGATTCGACGTCAGCACTATATTGACTATATTGTGTACGAGACCCAAGACTGACGTCTGACAATTTTATGTGCTGTTACAGGGCGGAATATAGAGTCTGGCATATCAGAATCAAGGGGACCGTACGCACTACACACATATAATACAAGCTGCTAATGGTGGACAGGGTTTCACAAATATTCAGGTTTGAAATTCGTTTTTTATACATGTAAAATTAAAATTAGGTTCTATGTTCTTGGACAAAGCTGACTTTATAAAATGAGCAATATTTGATGATACGACTTCCCTCTTGAATAAAGACTCGGTCAGTAATCATTATACTAAAAGAGTATCACACAAAGGGATGAGCGAGTAAACGTGTTGAAAAATTGAAGAAAAAAAAATTATTATCAAGCTAAGTCTGATTTTAGTCCTCATACAGAACTGGAAAAAGTCATCTTTATTGTTTGTGTTTTTTTTAAAGGGAAGTTTTAATTATGATGGTAATTATGGTTTTTTTTTGTAAGGTGCATCTTTTTCCTGCTTCTTCCTGAGCAATTTTCATCAAAAATTTTTATGGGATAAAAAGAAACTCACAAAAAAACCACTGTACACACACACACACTGGGTCTTACCGTTTAAAGGCGTTAGAAATTGGGACGTGAGCCAGGTTAAAAGGGTTTCAGTAATTAAAAGTATCTCATAGTGATTTGTTACGCTTTATAACTATAAGTCTTGGATCCGGCGCACACACTGACAGACAGAGGGAGAAACAGACACAGACAAAAGGTTAGACAGATACTGTGTGAGAATAAAACCCTTAAAAATCACATGTATATGAAAGTTTATTTATTCAACATAAATTTTAAGTGTATGAAAGTTTATTTATTTAACATAAATTATAGAGATCTTGTCTCACATTGCAAAACTAGCATTCACATGAACATCATAAAGAAAGAAACAATTATTCGTGTAGCAGAGAGACATGAAATCTGAGAATGAAGTCAAATCCCCTGATGAAGGAGCACTGGGACTGGGAGTTAACATTAACAGTAAAAATGTAATATGTGTATGTGCCTACATAATATTATGTAGAGACTGGTACTAGTACAAAGTGACGTAAGAAGAGGAAACCAAATTGTTTACAAAGGTCAGGTAGTGAAAGTGTACAGTGGAAAACTTTATAATATATCAATCTTGTTATAACAGGGCTGGTATTTTCAATCCCTGCTTTATTTCCTCTTTGTCCTCTTTTTCTTAACGTTAAGTCAATTTTTTTAAAATAAAAATAAATGTATATACGTATATATATTTATATATATATATATTTTTTTTTTTTATATATATATATATCACGTCAGACCTCATCTAGATCACATCAGACACTTGAATTGGGATTTTAATATAATTTCATGTGTCTAAAGGATTACTAACGTTGTGTTAACTGATTCAGATGTTTTATAGGGGTCATAGTTAAATCCTTTGTAATTTATTGGAATTCTAGAAAAGTAGAATAAGCAAACAGATGGTTTGTGACAAAGATGTCCACATTTACAACAGGCATATCAAACATTAGACCTAATTTTTAAAAATATGATAAAATGCAGATCATTAGCAAATAAATAACTAAAGTTCTAAATATTAGGTAGAATTGTCTTTGTTTAAGTCTTTTCTTAAAATATTCCAAAAAATGTGTTTCATGGTCGTTTGATGTTACATTTGTTGCGTACCTTAAGCTATGTGTAACATCAGACAGTACATTTCTGAAAATAAAATAGGGGCAATAACATTCATGCCTCTAAATTTGTTTTAAGATTTAGCTTTAATAAATTAATATAGTAGATATTTTAAAATAGTAATTTTCAGATTGTTTCTGTAATTGTGTTCTAAAATAATTAATGTTAGGGGTGGCGTCGCATCAGACATTCATTGATGATCTGGAACTAGAGTATCTATTTAGGTTATAAGTTAGTTTAAAATTTTAATTTTTACTGTCAAAAACTGTGTTAGAAGTTCGTGACAGCTGACAGGGAAAAAGAAAAAAAATAATATTCAGAAATGTCTGATGTGATATTTCACACTTTAATTTTGTGAAAATTCAGTAACAAAATTACCGTTTTTTGGCTTCAAAATTTTCTTTGCTACATAAACCAACAATGGCTAGATAAATATGTATTTTTTTTTATTTATAGGTTTATGTCTATCGACGAGATTTTTTTGCAATTAACATATGAGACATGTAATATCAGACACTCTTCCAGGTCATCATAAAAATGGTATTTACAAGAACACAACACGCTATAGGCCTACTATGTTCCCAACCATAAAAAAATTTTACTGAAGTCCCAATCTTCATGCTACAAAAGCATAAAAAAATTAATTTATGCATGTCTAAAATTTAGACCCTCTTTTGGCACCTAAGCATGAAACTGTCACTTCTCACATACAGAACTCTACGCTTGGTCTAGAGACCTACGAAAATTTGGGACATCTTCTACAAAAACGTGTTGATTACAAAAAAGAGTATACTTTAACAGCATAAGACCCATGCTGTTTTTTTTTAAACATGGTAATACATGTATTAAGTATGTAGCACTCATAAAAATTCACTGATGATTCTGTTTTTTTTTTAAGAACAACAAATGTCAAAAATAACATACATACAGTAACTGTTGCAAGCACAAAATTTTAACATGATTACTTGAATAATGTTCTTAAATCCATGTTGAAAGGCAAGTATCTTTATAATAATTTAACATGAGTAGGAAAAAGGCAAAGCAAATTCTCGAGTGAAAAGCTTCAAAACTACATTTGACAAATTACAATTTACAGAATTAGAATTTACAGAGTTTTTTGTCTTGCTCGTTAGGCATTGAAAAGAATGTTTAATCATCATAATTTTATTAAACTTTTCGAAGAAATCAAAATCGCTCAGAATAATATTGACCATAGATAGTGGAAAAATCAATGCACAGCCCTTGATTCTTGCTGGCTTAGAAGCTTGAATAAAACATGTAATATACAATTTGCACCAATCAATAACAGATGTTTAGTAAAACTGACCAGTGATAGAGTTTAGAAAGAACACACTTAGCACCTCTATATCAGACAAAGATAATTAAAAATATTTTAAACAGAGCACGCCTGGTGTGGTAGAACTAGCTACAAAACAATCAACATTACATGGAAAGATTTGAGAAACAAGTGTGCATTTATTACCACAATATGAACTTTGGGGCATAAATTGCTAGCAAGAAAACTTCTCACATTCCCGGTAACCATACCGTACCAATTTATATAACTAAAAAACAATTTCACCAGCAGCGTTTTGGCTCCTCAGTCCCTTTGAGTAAAATGCTTGAGATTTAACCTCATTTTACAGACTGTCTAAACTGCATGCAGCCAATCAAAAAAGTTTGGAACATTTAGAGTAAATCAGACATTTTATACCATGGAAAGAGCTGAAGGAATATAAATATGGGTAGATCTATCATTTGATTTTGTATGCCCATAAAACTAAAATTTCCATAATGTGATACACAAAATGACTATGCGTAAACACATCTTAATATCTTCTAAAAAATCCACTTAAGGATTTTTCAGTAAAAAGAAAGCATTCTATTAATGTTATTTAGTAATTTTATTTCTGATTGTTATTATTATTATCATTATTATTATTATTATTATTATTATTATTATTATTATTATTATTATTATTATTAT
>RQTK01001201.1:84488-129437 GCA_003991915.1 Elysia chlorotica | reverse complement strand
TATTATTACTATTATCAATAGTATAATATTACTATTAAAGTATTATTATCAATAGTATAATATTACTATTAAAGTATTATTATCAATAGTATAATATTACATCATCATCACATTCATACCTATAAGAAATAATTATGATAAAATTATACCAAGAGACTATGGTATAGCAAAGTAAAATCTGTATTGACTCATAATTACATAAATAACCCATGGGTTTAGACAAGTATGCAAATAACATCTGTAGATCTGTAACATATGTATTTCAACACCCCCTCTCCCCTACTACCAGTCAGAAAATTTTGGATGTCATCGTGTTTTATGCAGGGTATGTTTGATTTGTAACGGAAAAAAGTCCAGGGATCATAAGATGATGTAGCTAGGCAATATAAACAACACAACCCTAAGACAGTTTCAACGAATAGTAAATCATAAATAATGACAACTACAAAACCCATTTTGAGTATTCTATTGGGAATGATTTAAAAATAACGATATCAATAGAGAAGAAGCAAAAGAGAATAGAAATTATGAAAAGAACCAGACTGTAATTTTTGGACAATTCATGCACCAAAGACATTCTAATTTATGATGATCACAAATTTTGGAAGTACTTTCAGATATATACAGAAGGCTTTTAATATTCTGGGGGTCTTAAAAAAAAAAAAAACGACTGTGATCTTTTTATCCTCTTGAAAAAACAAATTCTCATAAATATATACACTTATGAAATCGCCTCCTCTTCGTATCATTGACAGGAGTGAGGAAAAATTTGCCTAACGGACATAAGGCTTTAATTTACCAAGACCTAAGTGCTATGAAATGTGTATGTTGGTTTCTTAACTTCCCACTACAGCAAATGCTAGACCTTAACATGGTCAGGTCCCAAGACTAATAGAAGTCTACAGAGTTGGGATGCCAGGACGATCAGTGTTAGCCAGTCACATTATTGCAAAAACCGACAAAACCAATAGGGAGGTAGGCAACCTGATTGGGAATCAAACCTGGGACCTTCTAATTAGAGGTTGTCAGCTTTACAGACCGAACTACCTTGTACCCCAGAAATAATATATATTCCACAGTCAGCATTATAAGAAAACACAGCAGAGCTCCCTTTTGTGAAAAATGTATTCCTATCATTGACATTTTCATTCCCTTTTGTTTTATAAATGCAATGATATTCAAAAGACTAAATGAATCCAATACTAAGCTTGTTACTTTAAAAAAAAAATAAAAAGAGGAAAAAGAATCTGACCTGCCAGAGTGGTCTGTTTATCCAGAGGGTCCAGACTGGTAAAACGCCAAACATGAAGCAACTGCAATGTCGCCCGAGTACTCTGTGATGATGAGGAATGCTGGAATCTTGTCTTGTAAAGTGTTAATTATACCAACATGTCCGAACTGATGTAGTTAATCTTCAAGTGGTTGGAGAGAAAATTCCCTTTTGACAAAGGAGTGGCCTGAAAAACACACACAAAAAAATGTTCATAACAAATTTACCAAATAATGAACAAAGATAGATTTGGGGTTTAATATGGCAAGGATTAAGGTACAGCAAAACATGATTACAAGTCAAAGTGGACTTTATTTATTTCCACAAGAATAGTTCTGTTGTAGAAAGCTCCAAATATAGTCGTTCCATCGTGCCAAGGTAACTACAAAAATATCCAATTTTTATCATCCACTACCTCCATTTAAAAATAAATTAAAGTACCGTGGAGCGATCATCCCAAAGTAGCGAGTGCCTTTATGCATGCACTACTGTTTTTCTGGCCCTTATTTGTGGAACCACTCAAGAAATTTTGTTGAGAAAGAGTACCTTTGTAAGCAAACTCTCAGTATAGTCACGTCCCTTTAAAAAGTAATGCGATGGACCCGCAGTAGTGAGTGGCTTTATACATGCACTACTGTTTTTCTGGCCCATGTGTGTAATACATGTATCACCCAAGAAGTTTTGTTAAGAAATATATTATCTAGAACCTAAATCAAAACTCTCGGGAAGTATATGATGAAATATTAAATATCTGAATTTGTTTTAAAAAAATCTGAATAATCTGCGGCTTTGTGCTAAAAATAGTCCTCAACAAGAAACAATTCTTGTCATCCTGGTCTAAAATTGTAAGTCTAAGCAGAAGTTTATGCATGTACACTGACGACTGGTATGAACAGTTTTTTTTACTGAACTTTTGAATGGTTAAATTCTAGCACTGTAGATGCAAGTTCCCTAAAAATATTTTTTGTGAACTGCGAACAGATCCCTGTGGGAAAATTTTGTCAATGTCTCCATTTGCGCTCAAGCTTGAGGTTATCCATCTCATTCTAACTAGTTGACCTCATGCTTTGTCACGATTGTGCAAACAACTCCTCTGGGTATTCATCTATCTTCTTTCTGCAGACATTTGAGTTGATCACCAACATTGACTACACTTAAAATCTTCTTAACCCCCCAGCCCCCCTCTCCTTTAACATGAAAGAACGGATCTATTCATATAAAATGTAGATTCTATAATTGTCTGTCATGAAATCCAGAAATGAAAACTTTTAAAATCTGGATTTGTTGTTAATACATTTTATAAGCACTGTCTACAGACAAACAGCAACAAAGACATTGTCTACTGATGCAAGATGCTCATGATTGAGTGGTAGATATAAAGAATATTCAAAAGTAGACCAAAATTGTGCCAAGCGCCATTTACATCTAATCTTTTATTTAGCTAGAGCTAGAAATCTAGATCTGGAAACAGTCTGATGGTCCCTAGATTCTAATTTCTATACTTTGTTAGGCTAAGTACTGAGTATTAGATCCACACTTATTAAGATTTTGAAAATTAGATACAATCTAATATAATTGTATTACAGAGAGCTCTATGCAATCATAGTATTTTTCCATCGTCCATCTACATAAGTAGATTATAGGTGTATATCTGGAGCTAATGCTTTAATTTTAATTCTGCAGTGTACATTTTCATCCCAAACAAGTTTGTTTAATCTTATTTTTAACTTTCCCACCCATAGGCCTAGTGTGTTTTAACAAAGCACTAACATCAAAGGGCTAACCATATCTTACTCTATGTGAGTGTATAATGTGTGTGAGTGTGTGAGAGAGGGGAGAGAGAGAGAGAGATCAAGATGCTCATGATTGAGAGGTAGATATAAAGAATATTCTGAAGTAGGCCAAAATTGTTCCAAGCGCCATTTAAATCTAATCTTTCATTTAGCTAGAGCTAGAAATCTAGATCTGGAAATAGTCCAATGGTCTTTAAATTCTAATTTCTATACTTTGGTAGGCTAAGTACTGAGTCAGTATTAGATCCACACTTATTAAGATTTTGAAAAGTAGTGTATACAATCTAATATAATTGTATTATAGAGATGTCTATGCAATCATATTATTTTTCTGTCGTCAATCTAGATTTATTATAAGTAGATTATAGGTATATAGACCTCTAATGCTGCAGTGTAAATTTCATCCCAAACAAGACACAAGTTTCTTTTTGTTCTTATTTTTAACTTTCCCACAGACAAGCCTAGTGTGTTTTAACTAACCACTAAAATCAAAGGGCTAACCATATCTTACTCTATGTGAGTGTATGTGTGTGAGTGTGCGAGAGAGGAGAGAGAAGGAGAGAAAGAGAGAGAGAGAGAGAGAGAGAGAGAGAGAGAGAGAGAGAGAGAGAGAAACTGCAAACACTTTCCCTTCCCCATTTCCCTTTCACGTTTTACTTCCAGTTTCAGGGAAACTGGCGATTCCGAGACAACAAGGGGTTAGCTTAGCTACTCTGCCTGCTAGTAAATCAGCTCCTGTTCCCTCTTGCTTCTTATGGTTTTCTTATTATTTATCAAATAAAGCATGCATTGCATAGAATCTTTGATTAATCCGAGTAATTTTTTCAACAGAATAATTTATAATGGTGAATTATACTTAGATATCTAGATCTTTGGTTGGGAATGGAGCAGTAACACAGACACACTGAAATCTAACAATGCTATTTATTTGCTACCACTACCACCGCATACAAAGCAGGGAACCAGATTAGATCAGATGGTCTGGATCTAAACTCTGGATTCTAGATAGATCTAGAATGTGATCTACCCACCCATTTGATCGCCCACAGGTTAGAGACCACAAAACTCAAGGAGTGTCATAATTTATAATCATAAATCTCAGTTTTGATGTTGTGATAGAAACAACTCCCACTGTCGCATATTTGCAAGATAAATCAAGATCTAATCTACTTAGATCTTATAGACGACTCCAGATCTCCATACACCCCCTCCCTCCATCCCCATGATACCCCCCTCACTCTAACTCGTAGGGCTCACAGCTAACCGGACCGGAAACAAAAATGCCAGAATCTTCAACTTGATGAAGGCGGGCATACAGTAGGCACTTTGATGAAAATTTCAAATGCCCTGAAAATGGAATACAATGTGCCCAACTTATAGATCGTGGCATGCTGATTACAGAACAGTTTAAATTTTGTTTATCATTTACGGTTCAAAAGTTGTGAATTTTTTTGTACAAAAAGAAGAAGAAGAAGATCTAGGCCTTGATCTAGATTTCAGACATGAAAAAATTAGGTATTACTGTACTAATACTCCCGTGTGTTTTTATATGTACTTTTGTGTGCTGAATTTGAATATGTAAATTTTCGCAAAGAGGATGGGGGTAAAACTCTAGATTCTAGATCTAGGTTTTAGGAGTGGCAGGAATAAAGTTCATCGATTCAGTAAAGCCTACTTTCAGAGAAAATTTGCCACTTTCGCTTTCAGTTTGACCTTACCGGACATGGTTAACCATGTGGGTCAACAGGTTTTCCTATTTTTGAAAATACAGTGGTGGTGGTAGTGGTGGTGGTGGTGGTGGTGGTGGTGGTAGTAGTAGCAGTAGTAATAGTGCAGGTGGTATTTTTTCCAAAGTGGAATCAAGAGCACATCACTAGTCGAGTAAAATTACTACATACTCACCAAATTCCCCATTTCACCACCTCTTCTCTCTCTCTCTCTCTCTCTCTCTCTCTCTCTTTCTCTCTCTCTCGCTCTCTATCTATCTCTCTCTCCTGTTTCCACCCTAGCTACTCTTTCAACTGTCTTTTCACCTACGACCACAGATCTTATAGCATTAACATTACAATGTATTATATTATATAGCATTAAAATCCTTCTATAATAAGTCTATTGATTCCTTTGTCTCTGTTACAACGAGCCGATGTGTACACACCGGGTAAGCGATGCATTCCGTCTATTAAGATGTTCCATTCAACACAGTATTTTGGTTAGGCATGGTATGCGATCCACTCTCTTCCTCTTTCTCGCTCCCTCTCTCCCGCTCTCTCCTCGGCGTACTTCTTTTTTCTCCTATCGCTCTCTCTCTCTCTCTCCTATCGCTCTCTATAGATTATCCCCTGTTTCTCTCCACTCTCTCCACTATATCAATGTCTTCCCTATCTCTCTCTTTCTCTCCACTCTTTCTCTATCTTTTTTCTCTTTCTTCTCTTTCTATGTCTCTTCCCTGTTGCTGCAGGTTATGCGAATAACAGGTATCTGTTTAAATCTCCACAGTATAATTAAATTACGTTTGTTATTGCCCTGGGTTAAACGGCACCACTCTTCTATCATCATCCCCTTCTCTCTCTTTCTTTTTCTTCTTTTATTTGCTTTATTTGCCACAGCAGAAGGTTCGACACACTCCACTACTACCACCACGACGACCACCACCACCATCACTACCATCAAAATGTGTTTGATTTAATCAACACCAGGGGCACATTCGAAAACAGTATAATTGCTCTCATAGAAGAAATTTAAAGAAACAATTTACCACTTCCGCTTCGAGTCTGTTTTCGGTTTATGTAACTTGGTGTAAAAAAATGGACTCGTCCAATCGGGTCAAGCATTCAATATGGCTACCATACGTGTGGAATTTCTCATGAGGACGAGTGACAAGTGACAAGTTTCTAAAATATTGGTGTCATATTAAGTGTCTGTGATTGTTGCTGCCGACAGCCTTAATTCTTTATCAGTATGGGTTCAGGATCGAGCAAAGCTGATTCAAAATCTCCTCCAAAAACTAGCAAACTACCTCCACAAAAACCTGTTGCTAATGTAAATAAACAGGAACTCAAGAGGAATGAGGAGCCTGCTACACTAGACAAAACTTCAAATGTTGAGAAAAATCTCCATCTCTCTGGACCTATAGCTCCTATTCCAATCAATAGAGTGAATGACTATGAAGGAGAGAATGACAAAAAGATGAAAAACAAACCAGTTCCAATTCAGAACCACACAAATAGTAACCCGACTACACTTCAATTTGAAAACGATTCAGATGTTGAAGATGATATTGATGCTGTTTTGAAAATTCCCATGGCAAATGAACCACTTCGGCAAAGTAGGAATAAAGACAAGAAAAACAAAAAGGATAAGAGTAGCGACAAAGAAAACATAGATTATCATCATATGAATAATGACTATAACGATAATCAATTCAACCAGGGTCAAAACAATTATAATTATCCACCAAAAGAGAAAGATTTTCTACCTGAAACATATGCTCAGCGCTTGCAGAGGCAGCAATATAAGCTCCAACAGGACCTGCTCATACGAGAGAAGACAAATATAAGAAACCTACGAAATTGGCAAGATGATGATGAAGACGAAGAGGAAAATGTAAATTTTCTCTTTCATTGTGTGTGTGTGTTTGTTTTTTGTTTTTGTTTTGTGTAGATATGACTAAAAATTGATATAAGTTAACATTGTGTAAGGTGTTTTGAAAGTAAGATCATTGAGAACTTGAGTGTTATCATTTTTTAACATTTTAAATTAATCATTATCAAATGACAGCCTTTTTTTAAATTGACTAAATAAATTCATGACTTTTTATACTTTTAATGAATGAAAAATATTGATTTTTGAAGATTATTTTGTGGTTTTAGTCCTTAACAAAAAGAAAAATAAGGCTGCGTCAGCAAAATGAATAAAACAAACAAAAAATGTATATTTTTGGATAGCAAGGCTTACACTAACAGTAATCCTTGCTTAAAATTTTTTTTACATTTTTGGGACAGAATAGTGCTTAAGCAGGAGTTTTTCATTTACAGTAACTTACAAAACAATACTGTATAACTGGGTCCACTATTTTGGGGTATTTTTTAACATAAAGACAAGATCAAATACAAAATGGTATTTTATTGTTATGAACTGGGAATGAGCATTAGGATATAAAAGAGTCCAATAATGTATCTCACTTTTAACTCATACAGCAAATTTTGGTGACTTTGGTGTTATTTTTGAAAGTTTAGGATTTTTCAGCTTTTTTTTTCTTCTAATGTACATTGAATCTATTTATTTTTAAATTTCTATCTTAATTTTTTTTAATTTTGTCAATAATAAAATGATACACCCCTGTCCTAAAAAGTAAAAGTTAAATTACAATAGTTATATTTTCTGTGAAACTAAGTACAACTATGTAATATTATATTTTTCCTCTCCTAGTTCACATTTTGTTTCATTTCCTTTTAATATTATAATATCTCTAACACACCTGATATTTTCAGGAGACCCCAAGGACCGGATTTGATGCTTCCAAATTCAGAGCTGCCAACAAAGGAGGGGTATGTCTACAAACAATGATTTTATGCATACAGACTATATAAATAAAAAATAGACTGATTAAAAGAAACAAACATAACTTGTTTGTGTTGGACAAGCACTTCTTTCATTTAGTAAACGTTTTATTAATACTTTTACTGAAAGTAACAGTAATGTGAAATTTGTATTTGGCCAAACTAATTTTTGCTCTATCTAGTATTAATATTGGTTAGAAAAAAAGAGTTTAAAAAGATATAATGTAGAAGAGTTTTTGTTTTTTTTGTTTTTTGTTTTTAAATCATTTCAGAGACTGGTTTTACTTTTTAGTGTTGAAATCGAAGCAAGTTTGCTTTGTCAAGTAGTTAAAGGATCCTTTAGGCCTACTTACCTTGAAGCTATTTTAATCAGAAACAGGTTCTTGTTTCTACACACCTGTGTAATCATTCTATCACCACATCTATGCAGCATATATTTTGTTCTGAGCCATCTAATCTGGCATTGAATTTGGTCATTTAATTGAAATACAGTTAAAAATTGAAACATATTTCTTATACACACACTTGAAATCTTAAGAAAAAGGAATAATTTAACTTTTTGAGAAACCAAATTTTACAAGAGTACAGCTTATTACTTTCTCTTAGTTATTTGTTGTTGTATCAAACTCATATTTTAACGTCTTACTGGTTAGATTGTATCTTCCATATCCCTTCAAACAAAGACCCTTTGAAGGAAAAAAAAAGTCTTAAGAATTTTGGAGGATGGGGGAACCTTGCTAATAAAAGGAAAAAAAGAAAAATTACATAGGAATAATTTTTCTAACAGTTGGAGTAACTTTTTTATATTTTGCGTCACTGTTGTGATTCATTTGGACCACTTTTAATAATATCTATTAAAATTTTAAATCCATTCAAAAACCAAGTGACTGATGGGATTTTTACTGTTGTCAAATATAATCTACAAAAACATTAGTTTTGTGCTAAGCCAAGTATATTTTCAACTCCTCTGTTTTGTTTTTCGTTAAGGGCTCCTAAATTAATATGAATGAACAGTTCTTAAGTTCTATTGTTGGGTTTGAATTGTGTATAAGTGTATGTACCTCACTTTTTGTATTCTCAGTGTTCATGATAAGTCACACCAACAATTTTAAACTTCTAACTTCAATCACCCATATTATGTGTGTAAAATTGATGTTAATGAATTTTGTATTAGAATAAATTATTTAAAGATGTCTCAAATTAAAAAAAAATTGAAGAATTGATTTTGAAAAATGTACTGCTAAGTCAGACAAAAAGTCAAATTTTTTTTTCAAAATTATTTCACGCAGTCATTTACTGTTTTTTGCAGGATGTAAAAACAGATATATTTTCAACAGTCAAAGATGGTAAGCTAATTATTTTGAGCTAACTTTTTTGGGTATATACATTATTTTTTTGTTTGAAAAAACATTGGACTACAAAAAATTTACCTTACTTTCCACGGGTTCTTTTTTTTTTGATGCTCACAATTTGGACACCCTTTTCTCTACTAGTTCGGATTGGAGGGGATCAAATAATGTGACCGGCTAAGACCTGAGATTCTCTCTCTGGGGTATTGTTGCCATATGATATCCTCCTTGAAGACCTAGGAGATGTTAAATTTGTAGTGAGCTTTGCTTTTCAAAGAAAAGATTGTGGAATTCATTGTGGTAGTTTAAGATGTAGAATTCATTTTAATAGTTTCGATTAATAAATTTTACTTAACTTAAAATGTGAAATTAAAACAGATGGGTGTCATCAAGATGATTGTTAGTGCATGTAATCATACCTTACTTCAAATATATTATGATGGGACGTAAACACTTTTTTTTCGCTTTGCATTACGCAGTGACATTGTATAAATCTGTAAAACACCAAGGAACAACTTCAAAGTGGGAGAGTGTGTGTCACCAAGGAACAACTTCAAAGTGGGAGAGTGTGTGTCAGTTTTTTCCTAACATACCAATTATCGCCCACAGCCCAGTGCAATCAATTTCAATCAATCAGTTCTCATATATTTTTAGAGGAAGCTTACATTTTATTTAATACAATTATTATAAATTCTTTAATTTTAACGTTTTCTGTCCCTATATATTGTAACAACATAAATTAGAAAAAAATTAAATTCAAGAAACTATTTTCTCTTTCTTTTTTGTTTAATTTGCTGCTTATAAAAAAGGAACAGAAAGAGAAAGAGAGATCATAATAATAATGGAAGGAAATTTTTTTTTTATTTTGCAGGATGTAAAAACAGATATATTTTCAACAGTCAAAGATGGTAAGCTAATTATTTTGAGCAAAATTTTTTGGTTATATACTTAATTTTTTTGTTTAAAAAACATTGGACCACGTGCAAAAAATTTACCTTACTTTCCACGAGTTCTTTTTTTTTTGATGCTCACAATTTGGGTACCCTTTTCTCTACTGGTTCAGATTGGAGGGGATCAATTAATGTGACCGACTAAGACCTGCTAATTCCCTCTCTCGGATTATTGTTGCCATATGATATTCTCATTGGAGACCTAGGAGGTGTTTAATTTGTAGTGAGCTTTAAAAAAAAAAGATTGTAGAATTCGTTATGGTAGTTTAAGATATAGAATTCATTTTGATGGTTTAATTAATAAATTTTACCCAAATTAAAATGTGAAATTAAAACAGATGGTCATCATCAAGATGATTGTTAGTGCGTATAATCATAGCTTACTTCAAATATATTATGATGGGACATAAACACTTTTTTCGCCTTGCATTACTTAATCACATTGTATATATCTGTAAAACACCAACGCACAACTTTATTGTGGGAGAGTATGTGTCAATTTGTTCCTAACATATTAATTATCACCCACAGTCCAGTGCAATCAATTTCAATCAATCACTGCCCATATATTTTTACAAGAAACTTACATTTTATCTAAATAAAATGATTATAAATTCTTTAATGTTAACATTTTCTGTCCTTATTATTGTAACAACATAAATTAGAAAAAAAACTGAAATTCAAGAAAACATTTTCTCTTCCTTTTTTTGTTTTATTTGCCGCTTATAAAAAAAGAACATAATGATAATAATGGAAGGATATTTTTTTCTTTACACCATGAAAAAGGCATATGAAACATTAGCGATAGAGGCCTACTGACTAAAACCTTTTTAAGAACATACTGTAATTCAATGATAATAACAGTTACTTATAACAAGTTTCTATATTCAAGGGCAATATATTAACACACAGTTTTGTTCAAAGAATAGCACATATGTATACAAGCATACATGTAAAAGCTCTGTCATTCACCAAGCATTTAGAATGCAGGACCTTCGTTATAAAATTGTCAGTTTTCATTCCCCGAAAATGTTACCTAATTTGGTTACCATGTCCTGTGGAAAAAAAAAAAAATTAAATAACGGTTAAACTGAATTCTTAGACTGGACTTAGACTTTATTTTCTTCTACACGCTTATATAAAACATAAACCCTCTTGTAATTGATATTAAAATGAACATACATTTTCACTATATGGTTATATAGCATTACACTAATATGTTGTTTTAAAAATTCATGTACTAGCATAAGATAAGCCTTTATTATCCCATAGGAAATATTAAATATCTATTACTATGTAAAATTTCTTTGAAAAAGCACATCATGTATTTTTATTGCAAAGCACTCTGAGCCAAAGTATGTTTGTGGTAGAGCACTATGGAAATAAAATTTATTATTGCATAATATTATAATTACACATGGCGAAAACAAATGTTGAAATAACTTGTGCATCTTCCCCAGATTTGCAAACGCCCCGTTATCTTCAGTCAAGTGGACAAGAATTAGACGAAGTTGAAACATATCGGAGAGAGGCTGAATCTCCGTAAGTTTGACACAGTGTTCGTTACAACTAATCTAAGGGCTGTAGGTTACAACTCATCATAAGTCTTCTTATTTGTATATATTCTTACAAGAAGTTTTAGGCTACTGCGACGTTGTACTTAAGTCCCCTTATATGTACATAACAAAATCAAATGAAAATCTTTTAAGAGTAAACACTTTGACTTTTTTTTCCCTATGGTATGGATGATGGAAGTGTTGGTGTTTCTTTTTAAATTTTTTGTCATGTTGTTTATATAAAGCAGCAGTTTATGTAAACCCTTTGAACCCGTAATCCCGCTACAGCGGTATCTTCCTTATTTGACTCTAGGCCGTAGTACCGCTATATCAGGATTTGGAGGGGTATGATCTAACGCGCTATAAATAACTACCAATAAGATTCACATCCTGTTAAAATAATAAATAGCGTCAGTTAAAGATGTCCGCGTCCATCAGGCATGTTTTTTATGATATTTGAGTAAGAGCAGTGAGGGGCCAGGAATATAGGTCAATGAGGTCAGGTCAGGGTTCAAAGGTTTAAAGAGGATTTATCTTAAGCGGATTCTTTTGTATGTTCGTACTACAGTTATTGCTAAAATTACTTCTACAGGATATTGTTGTGTTGTGTTTCATTAATCAAAAGGTCATTTACTTTTTTGGATATTTCAGGAACAGACGTCTACCACAATACAATCAGTCGGAATTGGATCTGATGAGACAACTGGAACAGGAAATCTTGTGACGCTGAAAATAATACCTCAGTACTGATGGTTGAAAAAAGAAAAAAGTACCCTTCAAGTTGCCTTCCTTAGATCATATTTAAATCTAGATAACTGAAAAATTCTCAAAATAAACATTAAGTCTGCAATGAAATCAAAGAAGTCTAAAGAACCAATGACACGACTCTACAATAAGCACTATGTCGCAGCAAAGGCTCTAGGTGGGAACAACAACTCACACAATCTAATGGAAGAATGCAGGCAAACAGATGTTGGCCATAAAACCTGCTTTGGAGCCATTGGAGATATTTTATAGTTTAGGAATCTGTGCAGATGGACTTTAGAGACTTGATTCATTCAGAGCCGCCATCTCAAGTTAAAATAGACCAAGACAAAAAGTTCAACACGAAAGAAAGTTGCTGTTGAGGACATTATGTAAACACTGAAGCAAGAGGGAGACGAGTGCTACCATCATTGGCGTCGCAAGAAAAGTAAGAACAGAGGGTGGATTCATACTTGGGTTTATTTATTGCTTTTTAAAAGAGAGGGTTATTATTCCATTTGTTGGGATTTAAAAACTTTTTTGTTTTGTTTTTTAAAGTCAATGCTTTACTTCTTCATGTTGTTGATGACTTTCTCAATTAAAATGTTAATACATGTGATTTGATATGTATATATTTTATGTTTGAGAAATGAAAGAGATTTTGTTAATGATTTTTTCCACTCCCTTGGCACCTCCTCTTGTTATTATTTTTTTTCCCCCCACCTTTTTGGTTTTTGATTATCAATGATTTATCTTATTTGAGAACCCCATTTCAAAATATTTTTGTCATTTATGTTGTTGTTATTATTATTATTATTATTATTATTATTATTATTATTATTATTATTATTATTATTATTATTATTATACTTTATTTTATTTTATTTTATTATCATTAGTAATATTATCATAACTACACTATTTGTTTTACTGTTTTCATTGTGTAAAGTTAGAGAGATTTCTGAGGAGCCACGCTTTATAAAATCTTTATAGGTTTGCCATAACTAAATATCCTTAGGAAATAATATAATTAATTTATACCATACGTTCAATTCCAATAATCAAAGCCAAAATTGTATGTATACTATTTCAACCTTTTCCCATTGCATGATTTAAGGCCTATTCCATGTATGCAGACTACTGTTAGGGGGGCGCGGTGGTCTAGGGGTAGAACATCGGCGTCCCGAGTTCGAATCCTGGCTGGTGCGTTCCCTACTGGTTGGGTCGGTGTCAGTATAATGTGACCGGCTGAAACAGGAGTCATGGTATCCCCGCCCTGTCTCGTGTGTGGCAGCACATAAAATTGTCAGACGTCAGTTTTGGGGCCCGTCCACAATATAGCCTATATAGTGCTGCTGTTGGACGTTAAACCAACCCAACCAACCAACCAACCAGACTACTGTTAGATATTTTTTTAAATTATGTAAGATCAAATTTTTGTTTTAATTGTTTCGAAAGGGGAACATGTGCATTTCGATTAAAAAATGTGCTTGCACCAGGGTATACCAACACACTCAACATGTATGCAGTGCAATGGGAAAAGGTTAAATACTTACTGGACAAAAGTTATTATACCTTGCTTACTGTTCTAGTGGAATTTTTTTCCATGTACTTAATTATAGTTTAATGTTGTGATGACTGAAGAGTAGAATTATGCCTACCTTCAAGAAACTTTTGTAAAAAATGTTTTTCAAAAATTGCGATATATTATATACTGCTGCTACATTTATATTTTCTCTGAATATAGTCAAATTTAAAATTTTTATTGAAGAATAAGAGAATATTAGGTAATTCTCCCCTCCGTTGTAAATTACAAATCTCATTTGTAAAATATACTGAATCTTGAGTATTTTAGGTTTGATATTTTACAACTTAAGTTGACAATATTTACTATATTTATATAAATACATGGCCATCTATTTAAAGTTTTTCTGCTTTAATATATAACTTATAAGCTTACATAATTATATTTTCAAACATCCCATGTATATTATTCACAAAAAAGTCAGCTCAGCTTGCGGCTTGCATTACTTTAACTCAATTGTTAAAAAGTGAGCAATGACTTAAGATCTTTTGTTTTATATGTACATTTGGATCACTTGTGACCACTTTTTTTTGTGACGTGTTAGTCCTTATATTTTAATTGTGTCCCAATTTGAATTTCATAAAGAATTTAGTGAATTAAGCTTTAATTTTGTTTATATTGAAACAGCTTTAGGGAATGCAATTTTACAAGCAGTTTTGCCACGAAGTCTAAAGAGAAGATCAGAAGCCCTTCAAAGATTTCCACAACACTAGTTCGACGTACATAATTATTCCTCTTTGGACAATTTTTACCACCTTCTGGTTGATGCGATTTTTCATACTCACATCTGATGCTAATGGTTGAATTGACAGGCAACAAAATTCTTAAGATCTAATAGTTAGTGAGTTCTTTAGAATTCTCTGTAGGAAATTAGGTTTTTTCATTTAGTTGGAGGACATGAGATTTTTTCAACAAACAGAAATGTTTAAAAGTCTGTGCAGTGGCCTTTTAAAAATATTTTCACACTTCTGCATTCTATGTCATCTTATCATGGCACTGTTCAGCATTACTGTTAAATCTCACTAAGACTTGAAGCAGAGTCCATGACTTTTTATCAGGTAACATAACTCTTAGTAATTCCATGGCTTCTTATAACTCTTAGTGATTCCATGGCTTCTTATCAGGTAACATAACTCTTAGTGATTCCATGGCTTCTTATCAGGTAACATAACTCTTAGTGATTTCATGGCTTCTTATCAGGTAACATAACTCTTAGTGATTCCATGGCTTCTTATCAGGTAACATAACTCTTAGTGATTCCATGGCTTCTTATCAGGTAACATAACTCTTAGTGATTCCATGGCTTCTTATCAGGTTACATAACTCTTAGTGATTCCATGGCTTCTTATCAGGTAACATAACTCTTAGTGATTCCATGGCTTCTTATCAGGTAACATAACTCTTAGTGATATGGCATTCCCTATTATCCCCCCAAACACATTGTCGGTATTAGGCCTACCTCAAACAATTAATCCATATTGAAAAGTAGCACAAACATATTGTTGAAAAACCTAACATTCATACTGACATAAACCTATAGTGAAAACACACAACATTCACAGTCACACACTGATATAATTATAAACCTATAGTGCGACCACACAAAATTTACACTGACGTCTAATTTTTGTGGAAACATAAAATGTACACTGACATAAACCTATTGTAAAATGACGTAATATATACTCTGACATAAACCTGTTGTGAAATAATAAAAAAAAGATTTACACTGACAAGTGACATAAACCTATAGTTGAAACACAACATTCACATAACATATTGTGGAATAATGCAACATTCACTCTGATATAAACCTATTGTGGAGACATAACATTCACTTTAAAGTGGAAAAAGCATTCATACTGAAATTAATTTTTTATGGAACAAATATTGACCCTGACATAAACCTATGATGGAAAACGCCATTTTAAATCCACCCCAAAGAGATTGCTGATAATTCTTACTTATGATTCCATTTTTATTTATGCTTTATTAATTTACTGTGATAATATGTGATAATTTTATGAAGTTTACACAAACTTTACAGTGTGTTTAATGGTCTGAATTGTTTTTAACCCTTTTTGGTGAATATTAAAACTGCTGAGTATAATTTTCTGTACAATAATTTTTTTTTGTTGGACTCTGGTCTCAGAACTTTAATTTTAAAAATTTTTATTTCTTTTTTCTTTCTTTTTGTGAAAAAAAAAAGTATGATGTGTTTGTTTACTTGACGATGTAGATAAAAAAGTGATAATTTAAATTTTTTTTTTTTAGTTGCTTTTTTTTTCTTCAGAAAACAAATTATGCATAATATTATGAGTTATAATTTTATAATTTTTTTTTATATACCATTGTATTGTGCGGCTAGATATTAAATCGATTTTGTCTTTTAGGACTTTTTAGAGTGAAATAGCTCCCGGCCCTAGGCCCAATTCCACACTCCCCCTCCCCCATTTCCCACTCCCACATTCCACAACCCTCCCATTTTCTTAACCAGTAGATGCAAGTTTATAAAGGTGTAATAGAATAAGCTTAGTTAGTGTGGTTTACTAAGATATAAATCAAATATTTTTATACAAATGTATTGAAAGCTTATGAAATATTTATTATAGACATTAAAGAATAATCTATTTTGAGCTAAGTTTTGGGTTTTGCATGCTTGTCTTTTATAAAATGTTATTTACTTTTTGTTTCGTGATACATTGGCATCTATGATGTATAACTTAGTGGGTCTCTATCTATTCATTTATATTTATATAATTGTAATCTTCTTCTACCTTTCTCTCTATCCCCCTCTCTTTCTTCTCTCCCCCCCCTCTCTCTCTCTCTCTCTCTCTCTCTCTCTCTCTCTCTCTCTCTCTCTCTCTCTTTCTTTCTCTCTCTTTGCCATGAGGTAGAACATCAGCTTCCGACGCGAAAGGTCCGTGGTTCGAGCACTGGCGATTTCGCTTCCTACTGTTTGGGTCCGTCTCAGTTTAATGTGACCGGCTGAGATATGAGTCATGGTATCCTCGCCCTGTCTCTTGTGTGGCAGCACATAAAATTGTCAGACGTCAGTCTTGGGACTCGTCCACAGTTGGTTTTAACGTTCAACATCAGCACTATATAGGCTATATTGTGGACGGGCCCCAAGACGGACGTCTGACAACTGTATGTGCTGCCACACACGAGACAGGGAGGGGATACCATGACTTCTGTCTCAGCCGATCACATTATACTGACACCGACCCAACCGGTAGGGATCATAACCGACAGTATTCGAACTCGGGACCTTTTGCGTTGGGAAGCCGATGTTCTACCCCTGGGCCACCGCGCGCCCCGCCTTACAAGTTGCAGACATCTATATTCGATCTGTTTCACGCATTCCCAGTGTGAGCCAGCAGCGCTGTGTTACTCATCTTCTGTCTCAACCTATCCTCCCTTTCCACTTTAGAACCTCCAAAATTAGGGAACTCCATACACAAGAGGACCCGCCTCGTAGTAATAGAATGAACCAGCATAGGATCTATCATGTCTTGCCTTCATCCTGAGCGTTTGTCTTCTGTCAACGCCGCCTGTCGCCGTATAGGATTCCTCAGGGGGACCTAGGAGACGTTAAACCCGGAGAGGGGGATAGAATTCTCTCCCTCCCTCTATAGAGAAGTCACATTTGACTTTGCGGTGTTGAGCAGAGAGTTGAAGTTACTCCCAAATAATAGTACTAGCCAAGGAGGAGTCGAACAGGGTGGATGATTCCGTTACTGTTAGATTTTCCATGGCGGATTCCGCCAATGTTGAGTTGTTCCGGGCGGATTTCGCCAAAGTTAGATGGCGATGCGAGAATTCCGCCGAAGACGCATTCACAAACATGGCACACAGAGAGAGAGAGAGAGAGAGAGAGAGAGAGAGAGAGAGAGAGAGAGAGAGAGAGAGAGATAGATAGATAGATAGATAGATAGATAGATAAGATAGATCGATAGAGAGAGAGAGAGAGATAGATAGATAGATAGATAGAGAGAGAGAGAGAGAGAGAGAGAGAGAGAGAGATAGAGAGAGAGAGAGAGACTGACAGAGATAGAGAGAGAGAGAGAGACAGAGACAGATAAGGGCGTAATTGGTGCAGTCTCTCAGCTCAGTCAGGCTTTAAAGGCGTCATGGCGCGCATCATGCCTGTTTCAGAAATATAAGGCGCTTAATATTTCACCATTGAACACTCAGACAGAGAGAGAGAGGGGGGGGAGGGGAGAGAGAGATAGATAGATAGAGAGAGGGTGAGAGAGAGAGAGAGACAGACAGACAGACAGACAGACAGAGATAGAGATAGAGAGAGAAGAGAGAAAGAGACGTCTCTCAGCTCAGTCAGGCTTTAAAGACGTCATGGCGCGCATCATGCCTGTTTCAGAAATATAAGGCGCATATTTCGCCATTGAACACCCAGGACCGTGTGAATAGCGTCGGGGTAGTAGCACTTACATTGTTGTAAGCAATCTTATAACCACCATCTTAATTAAGATAAGATAAGATAAGATGTAACTTTATTTGTCCTTTAAAGGCACATTTGATGGTCTGTATATGCAGTATAACAAAACAGTATAGACAGTTACGACATGAGTTATTACAAATATCGACACTCATCACAAAATCAATAATAATAATAACAATAATAATAATAATATTTGTTGTTGTTGTTCGGTTGGTTTAACGTCCAACAGCAGCACTATATAGGCTATATTGTGGACGGGCCCCAAGACGGACTTCTGACAATTTTTATGTGATGCCACACACGAGACAGGGCGGGGATACCATGACTACTGTCTCAGCCGATCACATTATACTGACACCGACCCAACCAGTAGGGAACGCAGCAGCCAGGATTGGAACTCAGGACCTTTTGCGTCGGAAGCCGATGTTCTACCCTGGACCACCGCGCTCCCCATTGAACTCTCAGGGTCATGAGTACAGCGTCGGGGTAGTTGCTCTTACATCTTGTCGTAAGCAATCTTATAACCACAATCTTAATTAAGACAATTCGTAAGCTTACCACAGTGTTGTACTTACGTCCCACATCCTACTCAGTCGGTCCACTCTTTCGTTATCATGTGTGCTTGGTAGAGCTGGCTTCATATCGTCCAATGTCACCAACAACGCTGTATCGTGGACGAATCCCAAGACTAACACCTGACAATTTTACGAGCTGTCCCAGAGAGGCCAAATTCATGTTTTAGCATGCCACACTATACTGTCAGATTCAGGTTGTATTCCAGCCAATTCTCTTTACTCGACTCATGCATTTTAAATGAATTACAAAATAAAGCAATAGATTTATTTGACAAAACACTCGTTTGAATAATCTCTAGTTTCCCATTAATTTTGATAACGAATGATACAGCGTTTTCCGTTGCTTACAACTTTATTAGGCTATTAAAAATATTAATGTCCATAACTCCGGATTTGCGTACATTGCAAACAGGTATTCATGTCTTTAAAAAACTAATTAACCCCTTAGTAGCCGCACATCACGGAGAATAAAGGGCGCCAACTCTGGCTGTCTCTAATTTGTTTCCGGTTCATGATGAGACAGGAGATTGTGCTCTATTACTAGACCCATGGCTATCATTTTTGTTTGTTTGTTGTGAATATCTAAAAACTGTAACCGGCATGCTTTGCATGTATGTGGGTTAATACAAATAAAAAAAAAATAATGGTACACTGGTTTAGGTTTTAGTTTGTGCGTCACGGGAACTACTTTTTTTTAAAAATCTATCTCGCCACCAACTAATCGAATAAAGATATTAAAAACCAAAAAAAAAAAAAAACGAAAAAAAAAACGTACCACCATCTTCATCACCACCAACGCAACTATAAAAAAAACAACCCCAACAAACTAACAAAAATAGTTGCAACAAAAACACGTCGACAAAGGCTTCTTTAACCATGACAGCGATCACCAACACCACTAGAGATAACAGCAAAAAAGACAACAACAACAACATTAAAAACAACAGCGATAGTAGAAACAACAACATAAACAACAACAACAACAACAACAACAACAACAACAACAACAATAACAACATCATCAACAACAACTTCATCATCAACAACAAGAGCAGCACCAACTACAGCGACAACAGTAGCAACACTAGAAACAACAATTATATTGATAATGATGACAGTTAACGAGATTTAGTGTCAGGTAATAATAATAAAAAAATAAACAAACAAAAACAACTTGTATGTAAAAACAACAGCAACAACAACATACAACGACAACAACAACAACAACAACAACAACAACAACAACAACAACAACAACAACAACAACAACAACAACACAAGTGCTAATCATTGCGGATGTGGGGTTTGGGGAGGGGGCGGGTGTGTGAATAGGACAGGGTTGCAGGCGTTAGGACGCGGAGGTGTGGTGTATGTGTATTTTGAAAACGGAAAAAAAAGAAGTTACAACCGAACGTGCCTCGCAACCACTTGCAAGGGAAAGTACCACTTTGTACTACATGTTATCTCATCGCATTTTTTTTACTTTACATTACGTTCTAAGAAAGGGGAAGTAAGACCGGAAGAAAAGTACAAAAGAGATAAGTGGGTTAATTGCCCGTAGTAACGGAATATTGTGACATAATCTAGTTTTTAGATTACACCGTATGTGTACTTGTCAATAGATACTCTTTATCACCCTTTCTGTCTCTCTCCCCCCTCTCTCTCTATCTGTTTCTCTAAACGTCTATCTATCTCGATCTATCTGTCCCCTCTTCAATTGAATGTAGCCTGCTACCAAACAATGTTCTTGCTGCTTTTTTGTCTAAAAAAAGTTGAACAAGAAAGTTAAATCTACTTCTATGTATTTACTAATGACCATGACTTTTGAGAAGCAAAATTACTCGAGGAAACGGGGAACAATGTTAGGGTGCAATATATAACAACAGTTAATTTACACTAAAAGCTACACACATTGCCTCAAACCCTCAATCTTAGGCTCGGAAAATAAAATTCATTCAAGCACTTTTAGAATGGCAAAAAGTCCAAGTTCCGGAATTTAGGTCGAGAGATCTGAAGGAGCGCCTGCAAGCCGCTAAAATTATTCCGCTTCGGAAGTGACGGTTTTGTTTTCTTTCATGTCGACACTATTTTTAGATTTTTTTCCTTGTTCCTTCAACATCCTTTAAACAATTATTTTTATTTTGTAAGCTTTAGAAACATGACATATTTTTCTATGGTTCCTAATTACATTATTTTTTAAATAAAAATCTATAAAAAAGTGTTTCTTTAAAATTATATTCAGTATGTAGCAGAACTACATTTTTTTCGCGGACTTTTTCAATGTCAATAAAAGAGTTTAGTCTTCAATGGCAGACAGTAACTGACAGAGTAGCAGAAGTGATTCAACTAAGGAAATTCTTACTTTAGGACCGTAATGGTCTAATTTTCAAGAGATTTTATTTCTTCCAACACATTGCCATTTTTATACAACAGCGGGACATACTTTGTTATTTTTAACCATAGTGACACTATGGATAAGGGGATTATGAAAATATTTCTGGTCTCCTTGTGTTTGTATGGATTTACCAATGCTCAAGGAGAGTTGGGATCCGAGCGCCACGACTTCCCCCCAGTAAGGGTAAGTTTTTAAAAATTTTTGTTGTTTGGTGTTTTATAATTATTCACTGATTCGGTCTAGATTCTAGATATAGATCTTATTTAGAAACTAAATTCTAAAACAGAGCCACGGATCATCCACCCCATGTCCATGGACGATGGAGATCTTATTCTAGATCTAGATTAGATCTAGATTCTCTTGAAACTAAAGGTAAAACTCATCTCTAGATTAGAATAGCTAATCCATCTAAATCTAAATAGATCCTTATCTCTTTGCTGTGGGGTGGAGGGGGTGAACTGGCGCAAGTAGAAGATTCGAGAGCGTTCTTGGTTTCCCAAATGGGAGGTCTCCCGTTAAAAAAAAAAACATGGGATTGGTGACAAATTTTATTGATGTTCCAAATAAGCAAATTCGTCTCCCATTGATTAGCTCATGTCAATAACTATAGATTTCTATCTAGATCCTAAATCTATTTAATGTAACCAGCTGAGATATGAGTCCAGGTTGACCCGAACTAAGTCTGTCTGGCAGCACGTAAAATTGTAAGAGGTTTGTCTTCTAGTTCTATGGGTCTGCTAGACTATAAAGTGGTGACTTTGGTTGTTATCTTGTATGCTGGTCTACAAACTCATTTTAACTCAAATTTCTCTGTCTTTAATCTTATACAGGTAGATACACCCTATTCTCGGCTGTTAGTTGAAAATGGGAGTATATTGGAAGTCTAAATTTGATTCTTTGTTTCATGACCATAATTTTTGTTAGGCTAAATCCCAAATGTTCATTGACATTTCACAGCGTGGATAGTATTAGTAAACAACATTATAAAATTCCGTTCCTTACATTGCAAGTCGCTTCCACCCAAATATTCTTTGGATTCAGTACTCTAAAACCGACTGCAGCTTTGTTAACATGGCTGTCATTTTAGAAATATCAAAGTCAAAGTAATAGGATCTATAACTCATACATGTCAAAAAAATAAAGAAAGCAAAGAAGTCTTTCAATTTACTAGGCCTACTGCTTTTGGCAGGAAATTATGATCCTTGAGGCACATTATATTTTGCTTTAAACAAACGTAAGTCTTTCCTTGTATTCAATTTCTATCTTATTTCATTCAATCATTGCCTCCAATATTCAATATTGATGGTCGCTATGTAAATATAAGTAGTTGGGTGCAAGATCTATCACAGTGTTGTCGTTGTCCTGTAGATAAAAACCACCAATTAAGATTATCTTGTCTGTTGAAGTCAATTCTGTCAAGTTTGTTGCGAGATGGGTCTAAGAATGTAGTACTCAATTGCTCATTAAAAAAGAAAAAATTATTGAAAATTTGGAGGCATAAATATGTATTTTTAAAAGAACTCTATTTTCAGTTCTGACATCAGGAGGCTCATCTTATAACATCGATACCGATTTCTGTAAAAGCATGTCAAGGGTTACCCTTAGTAAACTATTTTTGTGTCATATGTCTCTGACGTCTGACAATTTTATGTGCTTCCACACAAGAGACAGGGTGGAGATACCATTCATGACTTCTGTCTCTGCCGGTCATATGACACTGACACCGACTCAACCAATAGGGTACGAAATTGCCAGGACTCGAACCACGTACCTCCTGCGTCTGAAGCCAGTGTTCTACCCCAGGGCGACCACACTCCCCACTGCCTCCACGTCATGTACTGGATGGGGGTTTTAAAAAAGAGATTTAGAAAAAAGTTAAAATGAAAATAGTATCCCTTTTGAATTAGACAAGCTCCATTTTTTACCTTATAATTTAGACAGACTTGCCAAAAATTTCCTATTCACAGACAATATTTATTTACTTTTTGATGGCTTCTTAACAATATATTTTGATTTCTTGGTGTTTCAAAATTAACTTGTCTAATTAAGGTATCATGCTATTATCTACTTCTATTTCTGCTGCTGCTGCAACTAGACCTAGAGTTATTTCCAAACAATCCTTAAACCCCTCTTATTGAGTCTTATAAATTACAAATAAAATAGAAAAAAGAAAACAAGTGCCATGGTTGCTCTTCCCCACTATAACTCCTTTCTAGTTTGAGAGTAATATCAAAGAGGGAAGATTTTTACCACATACGTATTTTACCTCTAAAGGGGAATGAAATTATTAAAAAAAAATATATATATGTTAAAAGAGGGGGGATCTTGTGAGAAGACATGCGATCGCGGTGGCACTGGCCATTGACTGGACAGGCAGGCGGACGGGCAAGTCTAGTTGGACCCCCGAAGTTTGGCTGTAGTCTAGAGCCTCGCACTTGTTGACTTTGTGCTCGGGGTGATGTCGCCAGTTGGACCAAACATCACAATGCCCTGTGTTTGTGTGTGTGTGTGTGTGTGTGTGTGTGTGAGGGGGGGCGTGGGTGGTATTTCAGACTTGTATCCATAGGGATTAAAGGAGGGGATGGAGGAGGAGGAAGATGGAGATAGCACCAAAAATTTCCACTTTTACCAACAGGAGAATGGGGAGGAAAATCTGGAAGTTAGCAGGTCCTTTGTTACAGAAAGCAACGCTATGGTCGAACTGGGAGCAGGGTAACTTGTCACACAATCAGGCACAATGAGACAGGGTTCTGTGCATTATTATGTTCCGCACTGCCTGGAGCCGTGCCAGATTACATTTACAGCGCTGTAAATGGACCTCGACATTTATTCTGAACGGTGTCCCTATCATAATTGCAAGGCGACGGCTTGCGGTCCTTGTGCAATCAGCGTGTCTGATTCTTCTACCTCAGAGAGAGAGAGAGAGAGAGAGAGAGAGAGAGAGAGAGAGAGAGAGAGAGAGAGAGAGAGAGAGAGAGAGAGAGAGGGGGGGGGGAACTACATTGCTAACTTGCTATGTTCCCTTGATGTTGAATTGATATACGGGTGCCGAAACTTGCTTGTTATGCCACATCTAGACTATAATTATTCAACCAACTATTCCGTCGGGGAATAGGTACATGTGGATGTATTGTATTGTAGACGGAACCCACGAATAGTAAGGCCGAAGTTTACTGTGTATACCTGAAATTACCTTTTTATTGTGCGACTTGTCATTGACGTCACACAATTACCCATGGCAAGCCTTTTTTTAACGGAGAAACGGAAGTTCGGAAGTGAGTCTACGTAGCTTTCAGGGCGTGAAATTTGTCCAGAAATAGAGGACGAATATTATGGATCATGGATGATGTCCGGATCTATAGGAGAAACCGCTTGACTCTCATACTCACGTATTATTACATACTAGTACATGCACATGTAGTGGTACATATTTCATTAATGCAGTGTGTAATCGTCTTTCCCATCAGTTGCGTTCGCAGCCGTGATCATGGCTAAGTTAATTGTTAATGTATTCTCTGAACACTTGACTGCTCGTAAAATCCACCGCGCTTGGTGAACGCAATACAATACACGCATTGACGCACTGTGTACGTGTTTGGTTTATCGTAACAGCTATAAAATCCGATAAAAATCTGTTGCGTAGGTTTCAATAACAACACTGACATTACAACAGTAACGACAATTACAACACCATTTTTAACAATAATGATAATACTTATTATGTGGTTAGTCAGTTTCTTTGTACATAATACCCACAAAGTTGCGAATGTGGAAGTATGATATTTTTTTTTCACTATGCTTAAAACGTCAGTTAGAGAGAGAGAGAGAGAGAGAGAGAGAGAGAGAGAGAGAGAGAGAGAGAGAGAGAGAGAGCCCATGCCACCATACACTCATCTGAATGTTGGGCCTTCTCTAACTAGGGCCTATACATTTTCGGATTTTCCTGGCTGTACATTTCTTTTTGCATCATTTCCCGACCCCTTCTGATGTTTCTTCTACCCCATTATATTTGTTGTAGACCAACGTTCTTTCTACCCCTTTTGAATCTTAACGTTTATCCTCCACTAATTTAGTTGTAGACCGACGTTCTTTCTATCCTGTATGAATCTATGAACTAAGCTGTAAGCGTCGTCGTGTTTTCTTTTAAGCTGTCATTATCATTATATTTTATCGCTATACATAATAGTAACGTAAAGGAGACTAAATGGAATACCCAGGTACACACTCCATTCGCAGACTGCCTTTTGACTGACTACGGACTAGAAAGTAGAAACCGGGAATTTCACTAACCGTCCCAGGATTGGGGAATCGCTCTTCAGTTACTAATGCCCCACTGAAGCACTTGAGCGGAAGGTTTTAAAGGATTTTTTTTCTCGGGAGTGTCTTCCCATTCATCATCCCAGCGCGCTCCTTCGATACACTGCATATATATAGGTCTACCTGTGATGTTTGTTATGCCCGTTTCTTCAGACTGTGAGAGACGAAGTGGCTCAATGTTAGCGCGCACAACCTCTAACCTCGAAGTCATTGGTTCGATGCCCGATTAGACCGTCTTGCTATCCTGGTTAGATCATTGTCAGTATAATGTGAGCAGATGAGACATCAGTCCTGGCGCTCTTAGTTTTTTTTTTTTTAATCTTGGGACCCGCCTTGTGTGTAGCCTAATTATATATACTGGCGTCGGGCGTAACCCACCAAACCAAATATCAAGTTTTACTAGTCTACGCAATTCATGTTCTAATTTTATCGCATCACTGAGCAGAAATCCGAAATGGAGTTTCTAAGAAAGAATTGTTTTCCTCTTTTGAGCAAAAAACGACGCGGCTTTTCTATTATAAGCTTCGTCCTTCGAAGTTTGTCTAAGTTAAGTTAAGTTTCGCCCAAGAGACTTGACATAAAAGACGAAGCCTTTTGTGACCCAGTCGGTGTGTGATGCGTTGCTTAGTGCGTGTAAACCTAAACCCATCAACGCAATTTCCTCCCGAGCTTTCCCACCCTTGATTATCCTCGACCCATAGACGCTCAATCCTTCAGATCTAGAGCTATGGCTTGATTTTAGTTAGAAAGTTCTCCCTCCTTGTACTGTTTGCACTCTCGATGTCTTACCATTCACACTGGATCGTTCGACCTGGTGTTTTCGTTGACATTGGGTGGTGGCTGATGCCTTGAGCATCTCTGGAGAGTGTGTGTGTGTGTGTGTGTGTGAGAGAGAGAGAGAGAGAGAGAGAGAGAGAGAGATTAAAGCAAGCGAGACAAACGAATTACTGGGGTATGCCCTTGTTCTATTAAAGCGTCACCCAGGTTTTCTAAGAGAACATGTATCGGGCGCACAAGGCAAAAACTAGGTTTAGATTTTTTACCCCTTCACTGGGTTAGCACCTGAAGACACCGCGTTATGAAGCCCTCTCTGGAGACTTGGCTAGTGACGTTAATACCGGAGTGCTGGCTTGGGGAAGGTGTATTTTAACCTTGAATGCTCCTGCTTCGGTAAACAAGGCCTGTTAACAGGCGGCCACCTTCTGGTTTTCTGCTTCTGTAGTTTTTCACTCCTCGCTAGTGTCTCTCAAATCCGACATCTTTTTACGTCCCCTCTCTATATGTCTCTCTGGATGCCTTACATTTCTCTCTATATCTGTCTTTTCTGTCGTTTTCACGCAATACAATAAAGGTAGCACTCTTGTTTTAAACAGATAAATAACATTTAAACTAGACCCAAGTTAACCCAACTTTAGTCTCCTTCATCATCTTCTTCTTCTTCTTCTTCTTCTTCTTCTTCTTCTTCTTCTTCTTCTTCTTCTTCTTCTTCTTCTTCTTCTTCTTCTTCTTCTTCTTCTTCTTACTTCTCTCTTCCTTTCTCATTCCGGGTATCCAGGAACGTTAAATTTTGTTTGGTCAACTAGAGAACTAGACCTGTGGAGATAAACGTTTTATGAGGTACACAGCACAGCCCAGAAATTCGGAAAGGTCAATTGGAACTCTGAGAGCGTTCGCATTTTACTTAATCATAATAATTATTATTATGTCGTGACACAACCTTGCACTCTTATTATCTTATAAGTGCAATGGAAAAAATGTTTTTTTTTTTTTTTTGGGGGGGGGGGGGGGGGGTATTTACTAATTGTCACTTTTGTGTAGGTTTCATCAGTCTACATTGACATTTCCACTGCTTTGATAGTGAAGAGCTGATAAGAGGAATCATGGATAATCCCACTTTACACTTTGGCCAGGAACGATTTTTAAAAAAATTTTTGTTTTGTTTTGTATTTTCTGCCAACTTGCACTTTGTAACATTGAGGGTACATGGTATCTATCATACTCAGCGGGGGTTAAGGTGGTTCAACCGCAGAATGCGCAGCTTTTATTCGACCTGTCTTGGTTGCTTTCGTGTCGGTACAATGTGACCATCTAAGAGTAAGACGTTATTCTTGGTATGGTTTTGCATATCTATGTGGTGGCACGCGAAGAGAATTTTCAAACATGAACAATTTTTTTTTCACCCGTTACCATATTAGGATCCTCTCTGGGAATTAAGAGATAGCTTATCTCTCAGAAAAAAATGCCTTTATGAAGTGCTGTAGGCTCCATCAGTATGACATTGACATCTTACTTCTTAATTTTAGTGAAGAGTTGACGCTGATAACAGAATAGACCGATCTGACACATGCTTAAGACGCAGTTCTGCAGCCCTGTTGTTTTTCTGCTTAGTTAAACTTGGCAACACTGCGAGTGTTGTTCTCAGCTTGTTAGGGCTGGAATAAGAAGAGAGCGCAGGGCCAGTGTCCTGAGGAGCTTAGCCATTGTAGCATTGTGAACTATGTATATTGTAGGGTCGAATGCGTACTTACTAAATCAATTTCTAATGAAGTTCAAGGATTTAGTCTGAAAGTCAACATCAGTGTATTGTGATCTGCTGAGTCTGCAGTGTTAGTAATATTGGCTCTGTCTTTGAATAGCAGCATATCGTATGTAATTATTACAGCCATGATGCTGACGTAGGACATTGCGAAACCGATAATTTACGGTATGAAAGATAAACGGTATAGTTTAGGTTACATTTTGAAAACTAATTAACTTCAAAGGTCGAAGGCGAACCGAGTTGAGTAATCTCACTAGAGAACTTTGTAAATCTTACATCCCATACCCTGTAAATACATTTGATGATCTCATTTCACTGCGGCTTACCAGTGTATATTAGTTTCCCAAAAGGAGAACCCCTTTGCGTTTTTCATAGAGAGACCAACTGTCAGATCCAAAGTACTAAGGTCTGATTGACCACTGTGCATGTGCAACGAAAGTGATCTGTTTCGACCATTTATATGCGCCTTTGAAATAATACTGGCATACATTATACTTAGAGCAGTATAAAAGTATACAGTTTTACCGAACACGCTCGCACATTTATAATTAAGTTAATGCATAATTATCATCATTTAGAACCGATGGACTTAACCATTTTGGAAACTCCAAAGGGGTAGAATGGACCTTCAAATATTGGCGACTTCGAGCACTTATTTTAATAGTTTACTGTGATGAGTGCTTGCAGGTACTAGGCGATTGTGGAAGTCCTCGTTATTGAGCCCGTCCCCTTTTAAATTTAATTTTATGCGTCAAAGCAATCGTTAGAGCACCCTGCTTTCTAACCAGAGAGACCTGTTGGCGTTCTGTCTCTTGGGCTGCACGTTAACTTTTTTTTTGTGTGTGTGGATATTAGAGTTGGATATCATCTCAGTTGCTCAGTTGACAACGATTAGTGTTCCCAAGAAAATGAACAACACTAACACCGGATATTAGAGTTGGATATCATCTCAGTTGCTCAGTCTAAGGCCGGCTTTAGTGTTCCCAAGAAGATGAACAACACGACCCCTCCCCCCAGTAATAAATACCATCGTCTTATATTCTTAAAAGTTAAGTTGACCCAGTTTTGTTCAGCTTTTGAAAGAGGCATGGTTTATCATTTTAAAACACGTTATTATGCTAGATCCATGAATCTTCCTGTAGTGTAACTGGAACGAACCAGAATGTCGGTTAAAAAAAAAAAAATCATGTTTGCATGTTTAACGCCAACGTTTTATCAGCCTTCTTGATCTATACTCATTGCAGTAGGTCTATCTTTGCAATCATGAAGCGCAGTGCAGTGCGACCTTAAGGTCCGTCTGACATGCCCACGCACACGTAGACGAGATTTGAAAAAAACAACAACAATGAAACAGTTCCTAACACAGATGTGACCGTTGCAATGTTGTTTACCATAAATTAATGATAGCCTAGATCTTGGCCCGTGATGTGACCGTTGCAATGTTTTGTTTGTTTGTTTATAAAGCAAGTTTATAAAACTCATCCTTCTAAAGTATCCCTGTGTTCATAGGATGTATACATATATCCATATTTTCATACCGTTGCAACGTTGTTTACCATAAGTGATAATCTAGATCTTGGACCGTGATGGCAACAACTGAGTCTGCTATTAGAAAGCGAAGCACATCCGCACATGCATAGTTATCTCATGTGTTATCACACTGAGACGGCCGTTGAAAGAACAGTACTGACATTTGTTTCTTTGATTTGACACAACCAGCTCGGATCTTGCTGCTCAGATCAGGGACAGAAATCACAAAGCCCCTAGGAATGATACTTTTTTTGTGTTTTCTCATAATATAATTTTTTTTATATTCACATGCTCTGTGTCTCACGAGGTGGCCGAGATTACTCTTTTGCAGTCTGAACGGTGTGTGTGTGTGTGTGTGTGTGGGGGGGGGGTCTAGCCACAACGAAAGCGTTTTACAATCAGTGGAGACTGCCTCTCGATCCGCGTTGTCAATTCTATGCGACGACGGAACCCCAGAGCGGCCACGACTATAGTGCACTGACTGATCAAACCAGGGGAGAATGAACCCCCCACCCCCACCCAAAAAAAAAGAAGAAGAAAAAAGCACAAAACCAACAAGAACAAAATCATAGGGGGCGAGCAGAGACCAAGCACTCGAACTTTCCATTTAGCGATTAGAAGGCCAGCTCTCTACCCTTGGACAATTCAGTGGCTTTGTAAATAGAAACGGAAAGTGGGCTTAGTGGAGGGAGGCCAGATTCCTAAATTTTGTGTGTGCTTACACCTTTTGTTGAACACCTCCAATATACATAGATTAATGTTATCACATTAAACACCACTTTGTAGAGATCTGCATCACTGAGGATCATTTTTTAGAGGGCGAACTTTCCAATTAGCGGTTAGAAGGCCAGCTCTCTACCCTTGGACAATTCAATGACTTTGTAAATAGAAACGCGATGTCGACTTAGTGGAGGCAGGCCATATTCAGAAATTTTGTGTGTTCTTACACCTTTTGTTCAACACCGCCAATATACATAGATTAAGGTTATCACATTAGACTCTACTTTTTAGAGATCTGCGTCACTGAGGATCATTTTTATTTTTTATATCTCATGCATAATAATATAGCGAAGCAGGTATTTCGTTGGAAAAACAACTTAAAACTCTGTATTGTATAGTACAGAACTGCTCAATCTGGTGTGTATTTAATAATTGACGAACTACACAATAAAAATAAAAGCAAAACAAAACAAAAAAACAACTTAATAGCGACAGCGTACTGCTCAGTATGACTTTTACCGAGTCAGCCGATGTGTCTGGTTGTAATCGTCCATCTCAGATGTCTAGGGGAATATGTCTAAGGATGTCCTCTATTTAATTAAAAGCGAAGCAACAAAATGAACCGTGTGGTATGCTTCTCAGTTTGACGTTAACTGAGTAGATGTGTCCACTGTACCCATACTTTTAGTCTTAATTTTCCGCTGTAGATTCTATACCGTCTGTCTTGCCATGTCCTGTTTTCATGAAGCTTTCCGCCTGTCCCGAATTGGGTTCGATCCACATGATTAATAGTGCAAAACCTGCCAAATTGAGGGCATGAATGCGTTCCAACTGAAGGGTATCATCGGTTTGCATTTGCTTGATGTTTCTAGATTTTTACAATAGTGCACTTGGCTCTCAATTGTTTTCCATTTCACACCAGAGCAGAGTTGGAATCACAACAGGCATCTGAGCCAAATAGTGTGACAAACTATGAAAAAATAATCTCCAGATCTCTGACGTGATGATGGGCAACTGATCTAGACAATGATAATTGCTTGCGTAGATGTTACTTTAATGTGACGGGTCATTTGGCGTTAATATAATTATGAGCATATTATGGATTCCGTTCAAAAGCTGTTCTGGGCTATTAAATGCCAACTCCTGGTCCTAATCGTCCCAGGAGGCAGTTATGAGATTACCATTAGTTTCGTAACGAATATGTATTGCCCCCTGGTTTATTAGAAGCTTGCGATCAGAACAAACAAAAAACTACAAACATTGGTTGTGTACTTGTTGTTTTTACACCCAACCGCTGCTGCTGCAACCGCGACTACTACTACTACTACTACTACTACTACTACTACTACTACTACTACTACTACTACTACTACTACTACTACTACTACTACTACTACTACTACTACTACTACTACTACTACTACTACTACTACTTTTGCTGCTGCTGCTACTACTAATGTTGCTGCTTCCATTAACACTGTTGCTGCTGCTGCTACTTTGAGACGTTAGACAAATGGGCCTACCACGATACCTGCAACATTAATAATTATCTGTCCCAGACCAGATGTGTAAACTGCTGTTTCCTTTTTCTTCTTTTTTTTTTAATATATAAGAGAGGCGATTCAAATCCCACAAATATGGAAAGTAAGGAAAAGTCCCTGATAGCGAACTGGTTTTGAAAACCACAAGAACTTGCCTGGGTTTCTTTTCAAAGGTCGGGCGCGTGAGTCATACAGGAGTTCACGTCAAAGAATGAGAAAACCACGGCGTGTTTTGTTTAGACAAAACCAGAGAGATGCCGGCTGTGGCATGGGTGGCTCTGTCCAGGCATGGTTTATTTCATTGTACCGTGTGTGCTCCCCTATCTATGGTGTGTGTGCACAGCATGCCTGTAATTCCTGTGGCTGTGCTATACCAGGCCCAATTAGTCAAAGGAGGCGTATGGTGGTCCGAGGATAGAGCGTTTGCTTTCTACACAGAGAGGCGCTGCTCGATCCCCATTCTGATCGCCTGAATCTTATATTCCTACTGTTTGGGTCGGTGTTAATGTTAGTATAAATAATGTAACCGCAAAGTTCCCCTCGCCGTGTATGATACTTCTTGAGAATTAGGAGAGTACAGTGAGATATATCTTCACGGTTGTGGCTGCTTACAATGTACGTAGGTATCAAGTCACAGCTAGCATTGAGGCAGCACTAGCAGCGTGAGCGCCACGATATGATAGTCTGGATAGAGTCGATCGACGTCAGCGGAAGAGGGCTGTCTCATAGCGGAAACCTGTTTCCCTCGCATGATGAGATGCGTGTTCCATACGGGAGCTGCCTACATCACGCAAAGAAGTGTATCTTTACACGGTCACGTTCCTACTTTTGTGTGGTACTGGGTGTCTACATCTCTTTGCCTGGTCGGGTCGGCAGCTGTGCATATTTAAACAAAACACATAAGGCCAACCCTGCGTGTCATTTCCTATTGTACAATGTAAGCATTCGACCAGAATAAATAAATTTGTTGACTTAAGCCATTGGAACAATATTGTAAAGTAGGACAAAATACCTGTTGATGGATTTAGAAATTTGGGGTTTATTTTTATTTCGAATTTAGTTTACACCATACCACCCTGATATCCGAGCCCATCATTGAATGTTGTAAAATAAGTCACGCTTGTGTCAGCCATTGTGTGCTTTGTTCTGTTAAATTCACACACGCCTACCTCACGATTGCGTTCTGTCGTTCGTGGCAAGAGTAAACAGTTACCACAATTCAGCATTGTTACAGTGCGCCATTATAATTTTCAATTTTCGAGGGATAGAGAGTTGTTAAAACACTCTATATAAATAATCTTCTCGCGAGAGAGAGAGAGAGAGAGAGAGAGAGAGAGAGAGAGAGAGAGAGAGAGAGAGAGAGAGAGAGAGAGAGAGAGAGATGATATGAAACCCAACATAGTTAAACTGAAAATAATGACAAGACTTAAGTAGTTCTGGCAGAATTTTTTTTATTGTAACTTGTCCTTTATTAATTTTGATACACTTTCCAGAACGGAGAGAAACCCATATCTCGAGTGTGAAGCAATTGGGTACACCCGTCACTGGCGGATGCTGACAAGAAATAAACAGACTGTGTTCTGTCTCCCTTTCTCTTTTTAAATCAGTCTACGCCCCTCTATCGCTTACATATTTTTGTATAGCACATTACAAACGCCTATCTAATTACATGTACACAAAAACATCTCTGAAGATAACTATTTATTTTTACTCTACAAAATACGGTCACGCGAAAGTAAGACAGTGCGCTCTGACCGTTACAGCTTGGGTCAGAGCAACCAGGATCTGAAAGCAAAAAACAACAAAACAGTAAAAACAAAACAATTAAAAAAAAAACAACACTAAAAATACACACACACATACACAAAACAAACAAACAAAAAAAAAAAGGTGATGGGGAACTTGTGCATTATGTCAGTAGCTATTTTGTTTACATTGGTTTTTTTCTTAAACGCCTGAACAAGGCTATAATTATCGTAGGCGGACTTCAGACTCTCGTCTGGTGGTAATATCACCTGCTATCACGCGCAGACTCAGTGGGGAAGCTTCTACTGGGATTCGTTTCTCCTTCACATTAATGATTATAATAAAGTTTGTTAGCCGAGCTAACCAGATGAGAAAGAGGCGATCTGATCTAAATTCGGACCGTGTACTTTTCCGATTGGAAGTAACGCGTTCTACCGACTGAGCTTCCTCGCCCTCCCTCTCTTGCCCTTGTACCTATGCGCCTATATGACCTCTCAGCCTTGCACTCTTCTTCTTTCTTTTTAAGTTATGTGTTATTTCACTTTCTTTTATCAACTGCAACATATCTCTCATAGTTTAACGTCTCCTGATTTATATAAAACGTTTTGTCCTTACGGCGACTGTATTACAGAGCGGGACGCCGGAAACTTGGCCGTTTACATTATACTGCCCGCCACTGACAGAATTAGTGGTTGAAAAAAAAAAAGACAACATAAAGGGGATCAGAGCGCGATGTAATCAGCAACCTTTCCATAAAAAAACCACACGCTCTACAGTTGGATTACCTCTCCGTAAATATCAAACGTTGGCGAAGGATCATTTTTATTGTACATGGACTATCAAACACTACCAAGCACTATACGACCTCTTCTACTGAGTCCACAGCTGCCAACATTACGCCCAAAAATGTACCAAGATTAGCATGTTATAATACTATTTGGGCTTTATTCGCGCACTTTGATGAATTGCTGGTTTGGCAGCTCTGCCGGGCGCCCCATTGCCAATGTTTGAGAATTAGAATGTCAATGGTTTAGCGCGAATCCAACGCATTGAATGGAGGAGCTAGTTCTCCTAGCGCTGGTCTCAAAGTCTACGACCCTTGAGACCTTAGCGCCAGGTACACGCGGTATCCCTGGGGTAGAACATCGGCTTCCGATGCAGGTTGTCCGTGGTTCGAGCCCGGGCGATTTCGCTCCCCACTGGTTGAGTGGGTGTCGGTTTTATGTGACTGGCTGAAACAGGAGTCGTTGTATCCCTGCTGTGTCTCGTGTGTCTCGTTTGTGGCACAATATAGCCCATATATTGCTGACGTTTTACGTTAAACCAACCTAACTCAACTCGACAGGTACACCGCCAAGATGACCATCTCTCTCTCTCTCTCTCTCTCTCTCTCTCTCTCTCTCTCTCTCTCTCTCTCTCTCTCTCTCTCTCTGACTCGTTGCACGGGTCGCACTAAAGGTTGAGGGACCCAAAAAAGATTTAAAAGCCGAGAGTATTAATTTTTGCGTTCCCCCAGAGAAAGACAAACATAGCAAGACTTGCCTTCCAAATGCTAGTTATAGAGGAATCCCACCCCATAGTATTTAATTATGTTTTGAGGATAAGTTTTCTGTAACGAAACGTATCGGTTTAGTGCAGTTTTAGGAACTTGGAGCTTGTTTATGGGCGTTGGTTGTTAACAAACGATTCATCATGTCGACACCTCGGTTTTAAAAAGGTTAACGACTAGATGTTCATAATGTTCTAGACTTTTTTTTTTCTCTTCAGAATGAGACATATCATTTTACAGCTTGGAGTGGCGATATCCTTTGCTGATGGCATCAGACGGATTGTCTTATCAGTCTCGTGTTGTCACATTCACATACATGCATGAGTATTCACGTCCGCAACTTGGTTCTGCGTCGGTGTCAGTATAATCTGACCGGCTGAGACTGGAGTCATGGCATCCCCGGCCTGTCTCGTGTGTGGCAGCACATAAAATTGTCGGACGCTAGTCTTGGGGTCCGTCCACAATATAGCCTATATAGTGCTGATGTTGGACGTTAAACCAACTCAACAACAGCAGACCTGGTTCACGACTCCTCGCCAGCTCTTATTTACATAAACAAGAAATAAATGTTCAGCGTTGTCAATTTCCCGCAAAGTTACTGATTTTCAGTTTAAAAAAACATTTGACCGATCAGAGTTTAACACAATTATACCAATGGTTGCGTCTTGTGATTCAGTAAAATACAATGACCCAGTTGGTACCACTGAATTATTGTATTCAACCCCAGATGGCTGGCATTCGGATTCATATGCATGTTCCTTCTATCTCCCACCATATTGCTTGTAAAATGTTGATTTTTTTTTCTCTTCAAACTTTGTTTTAAAAGGGTTGTTATTCAAATATTTTCATTTAGATTACATGTTTCGAGTTTGTGTTGATTGAAAAAAAAGTTTGTTTTTTATTGTCGACAGTTTGGTTTTATCCTGAAGCGTTTATTTGTTTCGCGAGGATAAAAGAGCTGAGTTTTTTCGCGTTAACTGTCAGCGATGGCCTACCCTGCCTTTGATGAAAACCAACTGCAAGAAAAACATATCATTAATTTATTACCCAGCGGTCTCAGGGGAAGCAGATTGCCTTCGGAATGCGCAGATAACATGCGCACACACATGTGTGGCCAAGAGCGCAGGATGCAGAGCATGCAGGACATGGCAGGCCTTATGAATATATATATAGCATCCTGTGTGTGTTGATTTTAGAAGTTGCGTGGCGTGTAACTTGCTCTAGAAATCAATTTTGGTCTAGTTTTTTTTTTAGTCTATTGGGTTTTATTCTTGGAATCGGACAAGTGGGTTGTGGTGTTTGTAGTTAGTGTTATTACTCATGTTTTCCGCGACTGTTAACACTATTTTTTATACTTACAACAGCCAACGATATTCCCCCATCTCCCGTTTTTTGTTTGCCATTTCGTGTTGTTTTCATGTTGTCAATACTCGTCTCACCTCTTTTCTTCTTCTTCTTCTTCTTCTTCTTCTTCTTCTTCTTCTTCTTCTTCTTCTTCTTCTTCTTCTTCTTCTTCTTCTTCTTCTTCTTCTTGTTTTTGTTCTTCTTTTTCCTCTCCTTTTCTTTAGAAATACAAAATGATGCCGCGTGACAAGACTTATTCGAGGCAGAGGGTGCACTTCCTCGTTTTTGTAATTTGACATTTTGGGTCAGAATCTGCTTAATTTTTTTTATTATCTTGAAAAGGTGGCACACCTGGGCGTATCGGAATAATATGGACAACAAGAATTCTTAAGTGGAGAAGTTTGCCATACATTGCAGTAACTCCTGTTAGCTGCTGTTATGTGATAAAAGTTTGTACTGAAGAGGAACTACTAACTTCAGTTTCAAACGTAACACAGTGCAGTTACTCATCTAAACCCATCCAGTATGATGTAATAGCGTTACTAAACAATCTTGACAACAGCTGTTGCTAATTTGGCAGTGCTTAATGTACCCCACTTTAGCATTTAAATATATACGGTGTTTTTTGTTTGTTTAATTATTAACAAAAGCACACCATGAGCTTATATGGCGGCACTTTCTAGATGATGTCATATGTTGCAATAGGATAAAAGCTTTCAACACATGCCAACACTATTATTCTCTTCTTCAAAATACATTCCTCTCTAGAGGCTTGATGTAAATCTGCATCAGAATGCCGGTGTAAATTACCGAAAAATTATAGGGGTTCGTGTCTTCCTCTCATCGCGACGGAAATGCATAGTTATCACCTGCAGGAATTCATTAAAAGTTTAATGTTTTCTTTTAATGGGATGATGGTTAAAATTTGAATGAGCCCATTTTTTCCCCAAACATAACTGGCGCCGATGATAAGGCAGCTATATTCGATGCGGTTTTAGGTACAGCGATCGTCTTTTCCTAGAGTTCCACGCGCATTCTAGTGGCAGCTCGGTGGCAGTGCAAGAAACTAGCATTCCTCGCAATAACAGAGACTCTCGTTTTGCCTCCTCCATCCACCATTAGCAGGAAACGAGCCTGGGGGGAATCGGAGGCAGGTAAATTCTAGGTCTTGTGGCAGATTCATCGTAACAACTCATCGTCTCATAACACCATTGGAATGCAGAGGGTTGTTGTAGAGAAGTCCAATGGGCAAATGCCATTTTTGTTTGATGGGATTAATAACTAATTACTAGTTTCCCCTTGTTTCTAGCTACGGATCTGCCTAGCACGGCTTACTTCAGCTTCTAGTTTGACGCCCTTAATATAGAATTAGACAGTGAATGTAGGTCTGTATACATAGCAATGCCTCCGCCTGACATAGATCTCGCATTGGAATGATGTTTTCTTCTTGCCAAAACAGAAAGTATACTCGGCGGTATTAATTAGTGTTATCAAATTAGAGCAAAGAAAATTGGTAACATTCCTATTTGTTTGACAGCGCTAGTAGCTGCGTGGTTGGGGCGTTCGCCATGCGATCCGAAGTGTTTCGGTTATTTGTGGGTTTACTTTTAGCTCCAACCAGCATGTAGCAGGTGGATTTTGGACTCTTAATTCAGCGTTGCCCTGGGGTATTGCGTTTGAAGGATAATTATTTGAAAGACCTGAGCTGCTCTGTTATGGGCGGGCTATATATTAACGCCGGGCACATTACTTCTGATATAACCGTACGCCTCTCCAAGAAGGTTGCTTTAAATAAACAGTTACTACTCCCGTCCACGATCTTTACATTTCTTGAATATATGTCCTAGGTTGTTGAGAAAACCTACATTGTTTAAATATTTTATATTGTTCCTGTTGTGTTACATCTCTTTAAGCCTTAATTGGGGTATGAACAAGGAAGTTCTGTTCTGCGCCACCATGATTTTGTAAACCGAGACTCTGCATCGGGAAATTACTTCGGCGACGTACATGTATTTGGTAAGGAATCTAAGGTCGCATGGCTTGCTTGCTAATTTCAGTCCATGTATTTGAAAACAGAGTGAGCCACCGTGTTTTCACAGTAAGCTTTAAGGAAAGCAAATTGATTTACATATTTCTTTGCCTGTCTTAACTGTTTTCCATTCTAGCCTTTGCTCTGCGACCTATTAAGAAGTTTTTCGACGCACAGGAGTCTTCAAAGGCCAAATAAAGATTAGCTTTAAATTGGCCTTAAGTATATTGGTTTCTTGGCGTCCTTCGCTGGAAATAAAAAGAAAATTGCGGACGGGTACCAAGGCAGGAGTCTGTCAAAGACGGTCTTGCGCACGCAAGGTACTTACACTAACGCATATTGTAGATACAAGGTGGTTATCGAAGTCGGAGCCTTCTGGTTAGAATTAAGAAAGCCTCCTCACGGACTATCTTTTTACTTAGGCACCGGCAACCTTTGTTTATGAATCTTTAAGAAACCAATGGGATGTAAAACTTACCAAAGGCTACCGAGTCCCACCGCGCCAATCTACTACTATCAGGAGGAACAGTGTCGAGTCAGAGATTGAAGACTCTTACCCGACCCTCTTCTTACCGGTGCGTCGGTTTTGCCTATCGTTAAGACAGATCTAGGGCTCGCTGTTTTTAGAGACCTTAAGTGTGCGTAGTACTGCGTACACGGGCAGTCGAGGCACTCCAGAAGAGGCGTTAAAATCTGAAGGGTTATGTCAAACTCAAAACACTTAGCTTACCTGGTCACGATTGATTCAAAGAGACGCATTCGGTTAATTTAAGATTCAGAAATAATCTGCGTAGTACGTGTTTGTGTTTACATCTGGAATCTAGTAGTGAATTTTAAATTACGGATTAAGGAAACCATTTCGGGGTTGTGAGTTATGTGACACATTGTTGCAGAAGCTCCATACCATACCATACTGGCGGACTTACTCAAGGCGGCTGCCTTAGTGATTTGAATGGATGGCAAGCTAAAGTAATATCTGAGTAAACGACGATGGCGACAAAAACACTGTGGTTTAATTAAATTTGTGAATTGAATAATGATGAATGTTAGAAGTAGGTAAAATCTTTTAAACTTATGCAGCTCCCTCCACATGCACCCCCACTCCCACCCCAAAACAAGAACAAAAAAAAAAAGAACAAACGTGTGGCTGTAAGTAAGAGTTAGATCTACCCATTAAATGAATATAAAGAAAAAACCCAAAAGATTCATTAATATTAAATGCAGACCATTTTTTTTTTTACATTTTTTTTTAATGTCATTCGTCATTTGCTTCATTCAATCACCGTTGGTACTTTAGACACTAACAATTGTCACATGCTTCATGTTTCCAATTTTAACTTCCTTTATCATGTTTTTTTTAAAAATGACAAATTACTTATAAGTTAACATTAGTATTTTTTACTCACCAGATAGACACACCCTCTCTCTCTCTTTCTCTTTTCTCTCTCTCGCTCTCTCTCTCTCTCTCTCTCTCTCTCTCTCTCTCTCTCTCTCTCCCCCCCCCCCACCACACACACACACATCTGAACAGCTTGTAAATTCCCGTGCCTATTTTTAGGACACGAACGTTGGGAAATGTCACCAGTATTCAAGTATTTAAACTTCCTAGTGTCGTAAAGAAACTCCTTCCGCTACTGCTTAGAGAGATCCGCACTAAGCTTTAAAAAATGCTTATGTCGGGTTGGGGTTTCCCTGTCTTAGGCATTGCCTATTAATGTTCGGCTATGTGGATGAAAGAAATTTTAACCCCCCGTACCCTATTTCTATTTAAAGAAATACTTATGACGGGTTGGGGTTTACCTGTCTTCGAAACTGCCTCTTACTATTCATCTATGTGGATAATAGAAATTTAAACTTCCGTCCCATAATTCTGTTTTTAGCCGATCCCTATTTAAAGAAATACTTATGTCGGATTGGGGTTTCCCTGTCTTCGAAACTGCCTCTTAATATGTGGATAAAAGAATTTTAAACTTCCGTCCCACAATTATGTTTTTACCCTACCTCTATTTAAAGAAATACTTATTCCGGGTAGGGGTTTCCCTGTCTTGGAAATGACCTTTTAATTATCCAGCTATGCGGATAACAGAAATTTACATTTCCGTCCCATAATTACGTCTTTACCCGATCCCTATTTAAAGAAATGCTTATTCCGGGTTGGGGTTTACCTGTCTTGGAAATGACCTTTTAATATTCAGCTATGCGGATAACAGAAATTTAAACTTTCCGCCCCATAACTGTTTTAACCCGATCCCTATCCAAATTTAAATGCTACTGCCTCAACATGGATGTGTGCATTAAATGAGCTATGTTATTATGCAAAATGCGTTGAGAACCTAAAGCAAATATTCATGCAATATGCGTTATACGGTTAGGGTTTTCACGTTTCTCATCTTGGAAAGTTAAAATCTGAAATTCTGTCTGTGTCAGTGAAGTATGAATATTGTGTCGTTTGTTGGGAAAAAAGTATTACTTAGAAAATACACACAGTGTGACAATCTCTTCCTAGTACATGTACCGAAAATAACCTGCATCTTAAATTGTAACGATACATTGCAACCGAAACTAAAAGAGAGAGAAAGAGAGAGAGAGAGAGAGAGAGAGAGAGAGAGAGAGAGAGAGAGAGAGAGAGAGAGAGAGAGAGAGAGAGAGACAGACAGACAGACAGAGACAGAGACAGAGGCAGACCACATATGTCTAATTAGGTATTAATAGACATCTGTGAGGCAGACACAAACTGCATGCAGTCAACGACCGATAACTCTAGCAGTCCTCATTACGCAGATGGCTTCCCTTCCGGCGAACCGGGGGCCACCTGGTTTCGTGTCTTTTTTTTCCACCTTTCTCTTCCCTTTTCCCCCCGTCGCCCGTCTTTCATTGGTTGTGATTCAATTCCGTTTGGTTATTACCCGCAGACAATATCCCGTTTTTGTTTGTTTGTTTTGTTGTTGTTGTATTTTACTCGTGTCTAAGGATGGGAGCAGCCTTGTCTGCCCGACTTAGTATGTATTGCTGCAGAATTCTACGACTAAGGTTCATGAAAAGTTGGGCTTTTTACCCATGTGGTCCCCATTCAAGGGAGGCACGCAAGTCCGAGGGTAGAGCGCGTGGCTTCAAAGCTGAAGGTTGCGAGTTCTATACTGAACACCTTGTGGTTTAATTTCCTTCCTGCTTGTTGAATGGTCTTGTTGAAAACCGAATGAGTCCAATTATTCTTACGGTTGAATCGGTGTTGTAATTATGAGAGAAAAGTATGATCAACCAAGTCCCGGGTATGCTGCTCTGAGATCTTCCTAGAGACCTAGTAGAGAGCTTCGTTTTGTTAAGGTATAGATTACTATACTTCCTGCAGTCTTTTTTTCCGCAGCTTTTTCTCACGTCCTTTCTTTTGGAAAATTAGGTGGCTCAGAACGGTTTTAATGTTGTTGGTGCAATGTCGTATTCTAGCCAGGCTTAACTTTTAGTCTTTCACTAAGCTAAAATGAATGTTCCCTGTAAATATTATTGCCTGTAAGTTAAAAACGAGTATTTACTTTGACAACTTAATTTTTTTTCCCTCCACAGTAAACTTTACAGCCCCACCCCTGACCTCTCTGTACATCTGCCTTTATGACTTTATGCCCCACTGTCTTTACATGAATGCCCCCCTCTCTTAGAATTGAAGAATCACGGAACAAAGGAACACAAAACGTTAATTTGTTTCGAGTTTTTAGAAGTTCTCTCTGAAAAACGTATCTCCGCTTTGATCACGCTCAGTCACTATCAAAATAATGACGAAATTTATTACATGTTTTTCGGTGGGTGGGCCAGCAGCTGCAGTTGGGTTTAAAATGTTGTTTAAGCCCGCCGCTGAGTTTGTTGGTGTATTGATCTCTCTCTCTCTCTCTCTCTCTCTCTCTCTCCTATCTCTCTCTTTTCTCTTTCTCTCTCTCCTTGTTTCTATTACTTCTGGTGGTAACAATTGCTGCAGTAACATAACAAATATTACATTTTGTGGTATCAGTAAAATATGTTGTAGCTGTAGTTGTAGAATTAGGCATTTTCTGATTGACTAGTTTCCGGATTCGATTGTAACACAATGTAATTAAAATACCAAGAAAGCAAACTCAACTTTCTGTTTAATAATTCCTCCAAAGGAAAACGTGTTTTTCCCTTCTCCCTTCCGTAACCATACTTTATTGCTAGCTTAAGCTTCTTATTGGCGTACCAGGGGAAAGAAAAGCCGCTTCTCGGGTTCGCATCCGGCCTCCTCCACCCAGTCAGCGAGTGAATGAGTCTGTCTGAGGTGTCTGTCATCGTCTTCTATGTCAGTCGGACTGTCAGCCTGAGTTGTTCGAGCCTATGCAGTTTCGACTAAATATAGGCTAGCTGCCAGCACCGACCACAAAACAAAACAAAAAACCCAAAGAAGGCTGGACGGTTGGGTCGATAGTCCTGGTGCTATAGAATTTGATGGGTTTCGCATAGTTAACCACAACCCCTGTAAGTTGCAGGTTCTATGAGTGCTACGTCATGGTCCGCCGGTGCATTTAAAGAGTCATTCATGTCATCAATGGCAATTTTAAAAAGAGAAAACCTCAGCATGCATTTGGATAGGCAGAGATGGTGCAGGCTATTGCGAGTTTTTGCCTGTTATTGTTGCGCTTTTCAGTCAAGGTCTAGGTTCTTAAATCGTTTACGCAGCTACACGTGGGTGTGGCTGCCAGTTAAGGTAGTGGTGTGTTGATGTCCTCTTACAGTAGTATTGTGGCGGTTGTTGTCTTTGTCGCTCCAAAAGCTTTGGAGTATTTGGGATGGGGTGGCTCATAGCCGTCTAGAAGGACATGGGTTGGTGTAAGGGAAGCTTTCTCACTTTTTAACGTCACCTAAGTCTTAAGAAATTCATATACGGCAACGGGAGGTTACTCAACGTTACAGAACGTGGCTTATTTATCCCCGATTAGGCTGCCTTGCTCCCGACTGGTTAGGTAGGTGTCAGTACTGTATATTATGAGCGTCTGAGATGGAAGCTCTGTTGGCAACATTAATTTAAAACTCTCAAACGCTAGCCTTGGCACCCGTTTTTAATGCATTTTGACGATGAAACAAACCAAAGTAAATATCTAGAGTCTAGGTCTAGGTACAGATTTAGATTGTGGTGTCACAAGTGTTTGTTGCCCCCAGTATAGTGTAGGCAGTCATGGTGTGCTTGTGCTGTCATTCATGCGCACCGGACCGTATGATTTTCCAGGCGAGGCACATACGGAAAACTTCGCTTCATGGCAGCGCGCACCACCACGCACCCGGCCACCGTTCCCAACTTGCACTTGCTTCCCCCTGTGCTGTTTGGAGGGCTATGGAGTGGATAGTGGATACACTGAGGCTGAGACTGCCGCTACGTTCGCGGGCTGACTTTATTTTGGCCATTGTGCGGACTTTGTAATTGTAAGAATTAAGGCTCAAAGGTCGCCCCTGATCCAGATCAAGACGAAGACTTTATTCAATAGTGGAATATGCCGCATTGTATTCATTACTCCTGCTTGATATTCATAAAGGCTCACCGAGTTTTTCTATGATCATTTTATTATTATTTTTTATAATTACTATTACTACTACTGCTGCTGCTACTGCTGTTGCTGCTACTACTACTACTACTACTACTACTACTACTACTACTACTACTACTACTACTACTACTACTACTACTACTACTACTACTACTACTACTACTACTACTACTACTACTACTATAACTACTACTACTACTACTATTACTACTACTACTACTACTACTACTACTACTACTACTGCTACTGCTGCTGCTATTATTATTTGAAATTTTCTTTGGCTTTGCCTCACGTTTTCAAATACATACTGATTCACATTAAGAATATCGGTCAATGACATTTGAAGTAGGAAGTAATGATCTCAATACAAGATTGGTCATCTAAAATTATTACCTGGCTATATTTACACTATGTACTATTGTATCATTAACTCCCTCTCACTTGACTGGACTCACATATTAATATTTTCGAATTTCTATTACTATGGTAACTAATTAAGTTTTCATGTTACTATTACACCCTCTGAATGGAGACAGCGGTTTTAACTATGAAGTCGCCGGGTAGGGTGCGCCAGTTGAAAATCAAACATTGAACCTCCAGATTGTAACAATGTAAGTCCACCGCTCTACCCACTGAGATATTAACATTACTGCACCCACTTCTTGTCTCAAGCAATCTTCCAACATCGCGTGTCATGTTAGAGCGGCGCCCCATAATGTTGTGTTGGAAATCTGAAATCGAAATCGAATTTGCATCTTAGACAATTTTAGTGTATGAATAGTGACGGTGATGGAATTGTCGGAAAAGATAGATACACATAGGGAGAAGGAGGAGGGGGGGGGGGGAGTGAGGG
>RQTK01001201.1:63038-84317 GCA_003991915.1 Elysia chlorotica | reverse complement strand
AGAGAGAGAGAGAGAGAGAGAGAGAGAGAGAGAGAGAGATACAAGGCAGGGAGAAATACGGTTTTATTGTGCTGTGTGCGCGCTTCCTTTTTCTCGTGTTTTCCCCACCACCCGGACCTGTTTCCAGTTTCTAGAGACTGGGAGGTCCTCCTTCCTCGGATTTCTGCGTGTCTCGCCCGCATCTGTGTTTGTCGTGTTAATGAGAAGCCAGATTCGCTGTTGACAGTTCATGTCTAGCCCTAAAGATAAGGCTTTTAGCTCATCCCATCCACCCGTCAGGCCGTCACTGGGTCTGTGGGGCTCGCTAGAGACTAGAGGCTTCGCGGTAACGGGATCTATAGCATGATGAAGACGATAGGTTTTACAAGGCAATGAAATTATGTACTGGCGTCCAGAGTTCTATCCACCCGTCAGGCCGTCACTGGGTCTGTGGGGCTCGCTAGAGACTAGAGACCTGGCGATAGCGGGAGTTATAGCACGACGGAGACGATAGGTTTTACAAGGCAATAAAATTATGTACTGGCGTCCAGAGTTCTATCCACCCGTCAGGACGTCACTGGGTCTGTGGGGCTCGCGAGAGACTAGAGGCCTCGCGGTAACGGGATCTATAGCATGACGAAGACGATAAGTTTTACAGGGCAATAGAATTATGTACTGGCGTCCAGACTTGTATCCTGGGGGCGGGGTGGTCCTGGGGTAGAACATCGGCTTCCGACGCAAAAGGTTCGGGTTCGAACCCTAGAGATTTCGCTCCCTACTGGTTGGGTCGGTGTCAGTTTAATGTGACCGGCTGAGACAGGAGGCATGGTATCCCCGCCCTTTCTCGTGTGTGGCAGCACGTAAAATTGTCAGACGTCAGTCTTGTGGTCTGTCCACAATATAGCCGATATAGTGCTGATGTTGGACGTTAAACCAACTCAACAACACAACCAGACTTCTATCCTGCACATACGGAGCCAATGATTATGTGATTTTTTAATCGCCTTTTGGATCGCAAAGCCTGTATTTCACTCTCTCTCTCTCTCTTGATGTCTCAAGGCAAAGTTTTAAGCTTTATCGTACATATACCTCGCTCCGCTTCATTAAATTTTAGCCCTTAATGCGCAACCAGTTTTTAGCGGCGTGGATCGGTTTCTGTAGAGTGTAGAGCTTTACGTCATCTTAGATGCATTAAGGTTGATATAATTTTAAAACACTAAAGAAATGTAGATTTAATATGGATAGAAGTGAGTCTATTTTACAGCAGCCTACTGTGTTGCTCTATTCGGGATTAGTTTATGGCTCAGTTTCCTAACTACGTAAGAGTTGGATCTTTCATGATATACTATTATATTTTTATTTTGAATTTGAAGGTCGTTTTGCATGGTTCTATGGTTTGTTTACTTACACTAATGCTAATCATTATATCTCGAGGAATTCTTTTTTATTGTGAATCACGAGGTCACCAGCCTGGGTGGAATAGGCTTCTGAATCCAATCAATCGATCAAACACTTTCCGTGCGCGCGCGAAGGTTGCCTGCAGTGTAAAGAACGAACTTCCTGGCTTCGTCTGGTCCTGGTTGACAAGGAAGGCACTCTAAACTAATGCATTCCATTTAGGACTTGCTCTAAGCTAATTTGCGGCACCCTCCATATCCCTATCTCTGGTATTTCTCGCGTTATTCCACTCTTTCCCCTGTCCTCTCCTCTTTTTTTCCTGTCCATATGTATTTGTGTTCTATCTCTCCTTTTTTATCTCTTCATCAATCTGTGTATTTGCCTATGTGTCTCGTTCTATCTCTCCTTTTTATCTCTTCATCCATATGTGTATCTGCCTTTGTTTACATTGCAAGTATTTGAGGGTAAGAAGCAAGCAAGCTATGTGCGCTGTATGATCACTATAAACTAAACTGTAGGGTATGGGATTGAGGTCGGAAAGTTAAATGTGAAGTCAATACAATTATCTATACTATAATACATCAATTACAGCATAAGCTACTGGGTGGTGGTTGATCTTTTTGATTCTTTATTTGCTTTATGATGTACAACAAAGGATGGTTAAGTTCATCTCCTTTTTTGTCTCTGTTGAACATTAATTTTCTCGACACACCATCTTCTATAAAGCTATGCGATTCCTTGCTTGGAAGGGCTTGGAACTTCTTCAATTTAGATATACCCACAAGAAGTGCCACTAAACGAAAGTCCAAGCTCTTCAGAGAATTTGATGAAAGCCATTGATCTTTGCTTTGTCCCCGAGTCGTGTCGCATATCCCCCCTCATCCTTCCCAACAGACGTATAGAGGTTTAAGAAAACGTGTACCTGGCCTCTCAGGACATACCCCCCATCTGGTTTGTGGCTTGGTTGTGGCTTGGTAGTCAGCTGGGGCAGTGACAGCCAGGACTTCACTCACACTTAATTAGTCCCAGAGCTGAGAGAGAGAGACAGACAGAGAGAGAGAGGGAGACAGAGAGACAGAGAGAGAAAGATATGGAGAGATGGAGAGCGAGAGAAACAGAGACAAAGAGAGAGAGAGAGAGAGAGAGAGAGAGAGGGAGAGAGACAGGCAGAGAGAGAGAGGAAAGAGAGAGAGAGAGAGAGAGAGAGAGAGAGAGAGAGAGAGAGAGAGATGGAGAGATAAAAGTCAAGCATTATATATGGAGAAATTATCCAAAGCCTTCTTCATTGAAAGACTTATAGGATGAGATAGACATGGGAGATAAAGCCTGGGTGATAAGAAGGCAGCCACACACACACACACACACACGCACACACAGAATGAGATACATGAAAGCCACAGAGAGGAAGAAAAGGGAGAGATGAGACGAATAGACATAGATTATTTAACTGATTAAATTCATACACAGTTAGCAAGTGCGAGAAGAGCAAGATGAACTGTTTGATATTAACAAATATTTAAAAAAGACGCATTCTCTCTCTCTCTCTTTTTCTCTCTCAATCTTTCTCGCCTCCAACCCTTCACACGATTTTTCTTCTTTGTCCGATTTTTGTCTGACATATGATGATACTGTATGGACTTTCGACCTTTCATACGTGATTTTCAGTACTACCGTTGATGACATTTTGACATCGATAAAATCTAGTCATGATGTTCAAACAGATCGTCAGCCTAGCTGTATGTATAATGTCTTAACATTTTCGACACATGAGGGTAAACCTAACATTGTCACTTCTGGTTTAGTAAAATATCACATCCTCTTATCTGCGTGTCTGTAAATTGATTTTTAGTGAATTATGGCAAATGGCATTTTGTCCTATCTACATTTTGTCACCAAATTTGATTTGCATCTTGGCCTAAACGGGAGTTTTTGATTATCTCTTAACTGGTAAATTCCTATCGAACGTGTCATCCTTTTTTTTTTTTCCAACATATCAATGGCTGCGAAAATAAATGTCCATGTTATAGCGTAGCAGCGATGTAAGGTTTTACATAACAAAACTACTAGCAGCGATGTAAAGTTTTACATAACAAAACTACGGCTATTAAGTTTACCTTGTAAACCATTCTGAAATTTACATCATCGCTAGGACAAAAATGCTTTTAAAAGGCCGAGACCTAGGTCTAGATTTAAATTTAGATCTGTTATACTATATTATATTAAAAAAAAAATCATAATAGATCTAGATCGAGACTAGACTCTCGAGGTAGAATGCACAAACATGACGTAGCTAACGTCTCGTCTTATAAGCCTTCTTATTCTTATAATTATTGTTACGACGAGATATAAGCTACGTCTTGTTTGTGCATGCTACCCTAGAGCTATCGGGGAAAAGGTTACTTTTCTAGGTCTATTATATAGGTCACGATCTAGATCTAGATAATTATTTACGTGTATAAAAATGAATTCATGCATAGCCTACATTCAATTCAAATATAAAACAACTACAAACTAGAACTAGTACCCATGTCTTTTTGTGTCGCAAACACATTGTGTGTAGTACATGTAGTTATTTTAGTCTACAACTAGAGCTTTTATTGCCAAACGAAGCATATGTAGTAAGGAGAAAAAAAACAAGATAAAATGAAATATAATCAGTGTCAGTGTATTGTAAGAGAAGGAGAGGAGGAAAGAGGGAGAGACGAGGCATATGAAAAGTTTTTGTCAGAAGAGAGACTAAGAGCAAAGACTTCAGGGGAGGAGGAAAATTCACATGCATCCTTATTGTCGTCTAACCTCTTCCCCTTTTATTCCTTCTCAACCATTTTTTCTAATTCTCCGTGATCATCCTGGTCGGTTATACTTTGATTTGATTGGCTAATATTATTCTCTCTGTTGGTAGCCTTCAAAATTGTCAATTATCAGTCTCTGTTCGTGACATATCCTTGTTGTTGCTGGGTTGTTTTTTTTACTTTACCCCCCCCCCCCCCTCCCCCCTCTTTTTTTATTCACAAAGACAAACCGTTCTCTGAACATTCCATTAATTTTTATTCAGCTACTGTTCGACCACGTGGAAAAGAAGAACACGTTGACAGCGTCGGAATTTCACACTGCCATTAACACTGCTTTATTGGCCAACACTAATAAACTTAGACCACATCGGGACTGTTGCACAGACGTGGCATGACTAGGGCACGACACAGCTAAAGACAATAGACGCGACTTAAATGTTATTTAACAAACAGCCTTTTAGCAATGCCAATTGCCAACTTGATGGTGCCTTATTGCACTGTTTAGAATAGAGGAGGAGGCTAGTGTTTCGATCCTCAAAACTGAGCTTGCACGCCAAAGAACTTCTTATTGTTAGGGTTTTTCGGGAAACCTATTTCTCCAAATAACACAATTATTTTTTTCATTGCGTTATGCTTTTTCTTTTTCTTTCTCTTTCTTTCTTGTTTGGATTTAGGAAAGTTGTTTTGAGGGCTTGAAATGATGATTAATCACCAGGTTGAACCTCAAGGTATCCTCTAAAGCTATAGCTATAATCATTCGGTTCCACGGCTGCTGGCTCGGTGTCAGCCCTGGAATCTGCATCTTTCAACGACCCTAATCAGAATTTCTCATGCCAACAGGATGTGCTCTCTTTTCTCTCAGACTTTGTTCTGCGCTGCGTCTTTTTTAAATATTTGTTTATATCAAAAGTTCATCTTGCTCTTCTCACACTCTCTAACTGCGTATTAATTTAATCAGTTAAATAATCTATGTCTATTCCTCTCACCTCTCCCTTTTCTTCCTCTCTGTGGCTTTCATGTATCTCACTCTGTGTGTGTGTGTGTGTGTGTGTGTGTGTGTCTGCCTGCTTATCACCCAGGCTTTATCTCCCATGTCTATCTCATCCCGGTATGTCTTTCAATGAAGAAAGCTTTGGATTTATAACTTCTCTCTCTCTCTCTCTCTCTCTCTCTCTCTCTCTCTCTCTCTCTCTCTCTCTCTCTTTCTTTCTTCGTCTCTTTCCCCCCTCCCCCTCAAACTCTCATTTGTTTTCTTTTGATCCACAAAAAAACCCCAGCAAAAGTGCATGTACCGATCTTGTTATTGCTTTTTATCAGATAATGTGTACACAAACAGCTCAAACCCCTATGTTTTGCACATGTTTCCCCTGCTTCTGTCTTCTTGAAAGGAGATGTGGTTTCCTGTTTTAACACATTTTTTTAATGTGACAAAACTGATGCATCACCACCCCCTTGTTTTTCTTTTTAATCATTTTTAAAAACGTTTTTCGAAACTTCTCACTCCACATCCTCCCAAAGCCATTGTATATTAACCAATCTCCGTTTACAGGCCTTACTTAATTTGATTGAATCTTCTATTCCATGGTGGACACCCTCAGATAGTGAATCCTGTAAGCAGTGTACACATCAATTGTTGCCCATCATAATTGATAAGTGAATGATAACAAAGAAACGAACCATTGAACTAATTTCTTTTCTTATTTTTTTTCTCTCTTGCAGGAGGCCAGCTTTCCCCTGTCATCAGAAAAGTCGGCAGACATTGAGTTTGTAAGTAAACATTCTTTCCTTCCTTATATGGTTGATAGTTCCATTATATCCACACATAATGAAATAGTTGTCTTTTGTAGGAACAAAAACGAAGTTCTCTCTCCGTTATCAAGGCTATTTTAGTCAAAAGTCTCAAGGAACATCAAATACAGTGATGGGGCTTGAGAATGGGATACCAGGGACTTGATTGTTTACTTTGTACTGGCACAGACAACTAGTAGGGAAAAACGTGGTGGCAACAGAGGGAATCACATCTTACCAATTAGAAGAACACAATCCCCACTTGCAAGTGCTATGGTCTTCTGGTTGGGTCGGTGTCAGTTTAATGTGACCGGCTGAGACAGGAGTCATGGCATCCCCGCCCTGTCTCGTGTGTGGCAGCACATAAAATTGTCAGATGTCAGTCTTGATGCCCGTCGCAATATAGTGCTGATGTTGGACATTAAACCAACTCAACAACAGCAAGTGCTATGGTGAAATGTAGGAAGCAATAGAACCCAAGGCTGGTCAGACAAGCGTATGTTTCAAGGTTATATCCTCAATTGTTGCCCCCTGTTTGGCCTGATGAAGAGCTTTTGTCTCTGTATAGGATTCTCTTGTAATTTGACGCATGGGTAATAAAGGTAGTCAGTTACTTATTGAAATGTTAAATACTTGATATAATCCATGGCTTTGGTTCTGATTCCTGATAAAGTCATTCATCTTGTACATGTAGCACAACTTCATTGGTGTAATTTATTAAGAGAAGGAAACAGCACAGCGGTTTATCTTTTTTATTTATTTATTTTTTTCAATTTGAATTGGATTTAAGACACAGTCATGTTATTATTACCTTAACAAACGCTTTGCTTTTTTGAATGGCAAACTGAACCAGTCAGTGCTGATTTGTATTACTGTAAATAAATATAAATCTGAGTGGGTATGGTTAACTGTCATGACTCAAAATTTATAGAACTAGACAACAGCTCCTCTGTCTAAGTCACACTAACTTCAAATATTTTGAAAGCCATGATAAAAGTTTACTAAAGTCTAGTAAGCAAAGCAGGCAATGAGCAAAACTACTGTTTATTGTGACATGTGCTAAGATCTTTTTGACATTGTAGTACAGACAAGACCATCAGGGATAGACAAGTTTTAGAGCCTATGTCAGATTTGCAAAACATTAGAAAAGGGGAATTGAACTCAATCGGTAATTGTCCTGAATATATTTAAAACATGTGATGACATGTGATGTGAAGAGTGGGTGTGTGTGTGTGTGTGTGTGGGGGGAGGGTGGGGAGGGAGAGAGTGGGGATAGTCCTGGGGCATCGGCTTTCGACACAGGGGAGTCATGGTTTGAGCCCTGGTAGTGGTGATTTCGCCTACTTGTTGAGTCAGTGTCAGTTTAATGTGATTGACATCAGAGACCTCACATTATACTAACACCAACCCAACCAGTTTAATGTGATGAAATCAGACAAAAAAAATAAATCTGCCAATCATAGGTTTCGAACCGCGGACCTCCAGATCTGAAGATAAACACTCTTACCACTTGAGCCAGTTGTCTCTCTCCCCCCCCCCCCCCCCCCCAAACTTCTGTCAACATGTTACGTGTAAGTTCCCACATCTTTCATGCAGGATCAGGATCCACCATTTGCTTTTAGCGGAGATGGAAAGTTTATAACCAGCGATGATGAGGACTACGGTGTGTCAGGCTCTGGCAGTGGAAGTGGGCTCGGCATCTATGACCCGGATGTGGAGGGTGAGACAAACTTCCAATGCTTAATCTATTTTTTTTTTTTGTTGCATTTTTTTAACGGGTTTGTATATGGTTTCACAATCAGTGATTATCATAACAGTGCCATGTTTATTGCATAGTTGAGATTCATAACCAAAATGCAAGTGATATAATGATCATTGTGAAGGGGAAATTAAGATCTATCTAAAAGCTAACTAAATGTTCATATTAAAAATTCGCTAAGTTTTTTGCTTTATCTATTAGAAACTTGAGTCCAATATGAAGCATAAATAAGGAAATACAAAAGCTTTTATAAATTGATAAACAAAACTCAAAAGTAGCTAAACTGATTTGTGCAAATAATTGTAGCACATGCGGTTATGTTACATGGCCTATTCTGACGTCAATAGTGAGCTGTGCTAACAGTTCTAGTCTTAAAAAACTCAAAAGGGGACATCGGGATCGGAACCAGGAATATTTTGACATTTACATCAAAACAAATTTTGACATAGTAGACATTTTTACATGCTTGTTGGACATGGACTCATGTCTCCCACAAAGTGAACAAGTGGAACAACTCTTTGTAAAATCATGTGACATGTCACTGTGTGCCTACTGTGATATTTTCTTGCTGAGTATGCAGGGAATTAGGAAAGTATAGAATTTCTAAGAAAAAAAAATGAATCTGGTAGGAAAAAAAAAAAGATGATAGGCAGGGTTAATGTTCAGAGAAGATAAAACATAAATGTTGTGGACAGTAAGTTACTTTATTAGACACTAGAAATGCCATGTCAGAAAAAGTTGAAAAAGATCATGTCAATTATAGATAGCAATGAGAAAAAAAGAGAAAGTAAATTTAAATGCAGGACTTTAGCATTACAAAAAACATCTCTGACATCTGTTTTCTTGTTAATCTGACAAGATTTTCTCAATTAAAGATTTTTTTTCTCAGAAATGTATAGGTTTTCTTGACCCCCCCCCCCCTTTGTTCGAGAACAAGCCCCTGCAAAAGTTGTGTTTTTTTTTTTTTTTTTAAATATTTTTTTGTGCCTTGTTCGAGAACAAGCCCTGCAAAAGTTTTTTTTTTTTAAGAACTATACGGCAAGCCTGTTTAGTTTTTCATTTAGACATACATTGAACAGTTCCAATGTAGGAAGCCTGTATTTTATTAACGTATTAACGTTTGCCCCAACAGTTGAAGGTGTTGATTCCAAGAGTTATGCAACCACAACCACCACCAGCACAACAACCAAGGCTCCTGAGTCTCCTGATTATGAAAGGGCAAAGACGACGTGCGAGACGGTGCGCATGGAGGCTAGCGTCCGTCTGACCAGGTGCGTTCTATAGAGGAAGTAGTTCTAACTTTGGTAAGCTCTCTCACACAGTTATCCACACAAACATTTTTCGTTAAAGCTAGGTTTTTGGGTTTTTTTTTCTTTTCTTCTTCTGTTTTAATTTTTAATTTTTTTTTTTTCGGGTATAGTTGCTGGTTTTGCTGATGTTTGTCTCATAGTGTTTGACTGGCTGAGACAAACAAGGTCTCCCCACCCCGTCTTTATGTGGCAGCTAATAAAATTATCAGATGTTAGTTTTGGGGCTCGTCCACAATATAGATTATACAGTGATGTTGGACATTAAACCAACTCAAATCAAGTCAATCAAATTGTCCACAAAACGGCCCATGTAGTGCTGGCGTTGGATGTGAAGCAACCAACTTAACTCAACTCATACAACTTAAAATTCAGCTGCTACCTTTCAATTCTTTTTCTTTCCTTTCCTTTTCTTTTTTTTTTCCTTTTTCTAATGAAATGCATTTGGCTCCATCCACAGCTATGTCCCAGCCTGTAACGCGGATGGAGACTTTGAAGCCTTGCAGTGCCAAGGTCACGCAGGCACATCAGACTGTTTCTGTGTCGACCTCCACGGTTCGGTTATCCCAGGCACCTATACAGAGAAACCAAACTTCCCTGACTGTGAAGAAGGTAGCTAGTTAATTGCATAATTATATCCAGTCCATTGAAATAGGTGATCCTTGACTGTAAAGGTGCTATAACATGATTCTTAAAATAGCAGCCAGAGTTACTGCTATTGCATAGCGCAGCTTCCAGTTACACCTACAGTTAGTGCAACTAACAATTAGAGAAATTAATACTAGTGTAACAACCAATGCCTGCGATTTTAGGTAAATAATATTATTGATTACAAAGTAACCCTGTCTAGATCCTCCATTTTGTCCGCCGCATTCAGCCACAAAACTAGACTGTCTAGTAGCTTTTCTCTCTGTCTTCCTCTGCCCCTTCAAGCATTCCTGTCATGATGAGGATTGAGTTTTTCTCCTCTCTATAGATGGCGACTGACATTTTCGTATTTTATTACTTAGAGATCTCCTTCCTGAGTCTGCCTCCTTTAAGACAGTTTCGTTAGACTTCTTTGCTGTCCAAGGTATACGAATCATTCGCCTAAGAAACCACATCTCTACTGCCTCAAGTTTCTTCCGTGCTTGTTTAGATACCCGTCCAAGCCTTGCACCTATACTGTATACAATAAAATGGGTTCTTTATAGCATTGTAGGACCTTTTTTTCTTGTTTCCAGGGATAGAAGCTTGTTTGTAAGAATACATTGCATTTTTCTGAAATTTTCTTTGCCTGGGCAATATGTGTTGTTGCGACCATCGCTTGTGATTTGAGTTCCAAGATATTTGAAAATCTTGCACTGCTTCAGTTGAGTGCTGCCGACGAGTTGAGTGCATTGCTTGTGGTGTCTTGCTTTTACGACTTATAACCATGACTTCTTTTTTCTTATGGTTTAACTCGAGACCTTTCTTTTGACTCTCCACCTCAACGATCTTGAGCTAAAGTTCACTCATGCCGACAATTTCATCACTTTAGCAATTTCATCACTTGAGTAGAATTCAGAAATATTCATATTCATTGTGACAAGATTAAGATTTCTCAATGTTTCACTTAATGTCAATGTTAAGCACGTATTAGGATTTGTCTGTCTCAATCTGTGGACTTACTTCATATTTATTTTATCTATTGCCATCCCCAGGCACCAACTTGCAGAACTGCACCCACCAAGTGGTCAAGAGCTCCAGGTCCAAGCTGTTGGGCCAGCCCCGGCCACACTGCGCCCCCGATGGATTGTTTGAGCGAGTTCAGTGTATCGGATCCTCCTGCTTCTGCGTCGACCCATTCACGGGGAAGAGAGAATACGGTTCAGAGACCCGTCTCCCCGACAAACCTGATTGTGGTGAGTGGAAAATATTTTGCGACACATGCGGTCGTAGAAGTTACGATCTTAAAGTACTTCATCACTGTGCATCGTCGCTGTGCTTCAATAGTAATGCAACTGATATATTATTGTAAAGGTGAAAATAAGATTTATCTAAATTTCACTTTCAGACTAAATATGTGCTTATGAGTTTCTGCTTCATCTTCTTAGAAACTTGCAATTGCATCCAATTTGAAGCAGAAATAAGAAAATAAAAGTTTTTAAGGATTATCTCAAAAGTAAAGAAATAACTTGTGCCAAAATTGTAGCACAGTGACATTATGGTAGAAAAGAGCCACAGATAGAAACCAAGGCCTAAACCTTGTGGGTCTGCAGTAACAGCAAGACCCATGTTAAACATAACACACATAGTTAACAACGGAAATCATGGGATCTCCAGGGGATCAAAATTTTTAGCTACAAATGTTTAAAACAAAACAATAATAAGAGTTGTGTTGTTTCTATCATAATTTAATAAGAATTTTCAAAGAATTTTTTTCTCAAGAAATATAACCAAGTTAAATAAAAGCTCACTTAGACATATTCAAAGTCCTCTGTATTGAATACTGTATGATTGTCTTTGAAAAATGTTTTTAAATAGATAGTGGCGAGTCTTTAAAGAAAAAAAAATTCTCATATGATGATTAAAGACTTGTCAAATAAAATAGAAACATTACAAGGAAAATCTATTTTCATTATGGCAGCAGCTATATTTAAATATCTATGTTTGCGAGTTGATGCCATGGAAAATCACAAATATCCTTTTAATTATGCATATAATCCATGTCATTAAAAGATCCAGAAAAAAATTTTTCCAGAACTAACTCTCTGTGTCTTATTATCTTTCTTTCAGCAGGCGACAAGAAGGAGGACAGATACTATGAGAGAACAACAAAACCATTGCGACCAGACCTGAAAATTCCCTATGGAAAACCAGTAATTACCTATCATTCATTTCAAAGTTTTAATAGCATGCCATATTAATCGGCAGTGGAAAACAGCAAATAATTATGATAAACGGAATTTCAATGTTTTGGATCTCGGTGGTTTTTCCTTTTGGTCTGGGAAGTGGGTGTGGTGGTTGTACAGTACCGCTCGGTATCGAAAACTGTTTTGATAAGGCTGCCTTCCATGTTGGTAATTGGTTACCAAAAATTGCCCACTTAAGAAGTAGCCAGATGATATCGCTAATACTTCTGTGATATCTCAATGTTTCACTTTATGTCAATGTTTAGCTCATATTAAGATTTGTCTGACTCAATCGTGGACTTACTTCATATTTATTTTATCTATCCTCAGTATGAACCTGAGAGTTCCAATGAGGATGTTGACTTTATAGAAGGTAAGTGATGCATGGTAGTTCTTTACAAATCAATTATTTGAAATGAGCTTATTTAAATAACAGGTTTTTCTGTCCCTCTTTCCATCTCTCTCTTTCTATCCTTTTAGTTTATTTTTGCAGGTCATCTCTTTGTTACACTTTACACTTATTTACATCAAAAACTGAACGGAGTAAATGTATTTTGCCAGCAATGCTCAGGAAATGTTATGATGGTTGACAAATTCTGATCATCATTGAATTTTGTGAAAGTTGTAAGGTTGTTTGGAATGGGAAGGAGTGAGAGATATTGAACAGTTCAATACCACCGTAGCATTCAATATTTATACATTCCCATTAGGTGGAGAGGCCCACACTGCAAGTTTATATTAAAGAAAAGCAATAACTCAATTTTGTTTGAGCGGTAGCAGTAACCACAGCTGCTATTTACTTAACCGAGTTTGAATCCTGGCTGTTGCGTTCCCAACTGGTTAAGTCGGTGTCAGTATAATGTGACCGGCTGAGACAGGAGTCATGGTATCCACGCCCTGTCTCATGTGTGGCAGCACATGAAATTATGAGACGTCCGTCTTGGGGTCCGTCCACAATATAGCCTATATAGTGCTGCTGTTGGACGTTAAACCAACCCAACCCAACAACAAGCTATTGACCTGAAACTTAAGTCTTACTTGACTGATCAGTTGATACACTTACACAATGGTAATTTACTGACCTAAGGGGCATAACTCTAATTTTTCTATATCCTGATGTTTTTAAATTTGTTTCCACGCTTTACTCAAAATAGAGAAAATTATGAAGAAAAAAAAATGATTTTGAAAGAAGATTGGATGCATTTCCGAACTATATACAACTTGACACATTTATGGTATAAGAAATAAAAAAGGCAAAATTGTTGGCAAGAAGACATTCTTTCATTGCATCACACTTTTTTTTGTTATCTAGTGAGTTTTTGTGTGTCCATTTTTTATTTCTATGTCATTAGACACATTGAGAACTTAGTATCAGAGTCTAGTAAATCTACTTCTGGATCTACGTTTGCATTGCTCTCATCACCTCCATCACCCCTTGGATCTTCTGAATCTACTTCAATTTCAATTTCTCCATTCTCTCCTTCTTCCTTATCTACTGAATTAGATGTATCTTTACCAGTTTCATCTTAAGTTTAACATTCTGAGTAAAATAAGCAAGAAAACTGAGGGCTGTTTCAAGATGATGTAAATTGCCAAGGAGACCGCTGTAAATTGAAAATGAATGTTGGAACTTCTGTTCTATCAATCGAAAAAATTCTGTTTGTTTACAGAAGCAACAGAGTTTCAAACGTTTTTCGTACTTTTAATGTGCATCCCGAGCAAATCTAATCTCAAAATAAGTTACAGAAGTAACAAAAGAGTAGATAACTAATCAGTATTTTTGTAAAAATCGTAACTCTGCAACCTTGTTATATTTTCTAAAGCGGTAAACGGCTATCGAAAGTAGTGCTTTTCACTGACGATGTGGAAATCGTCTTTTTCCAAAGGAAAATTATTTATAGCTGCTTTTTCGTACACAAAAGCGAAACTCGTTTCTTAGTGTGCGATAGCGGGAGATCCTGTAAAAAAGACCAGCGCTCCCATTAATTATTGGTTCGCGTGACTCTTAGTTTTTCTATCAACTTTTAAAATGTTATTTATTCCTTATCATTCGATTGCTCTTTTTCACTGAAAAAAGTTTGCAGTAGTTAGTACTGTAAAGGTCTGTCAAGTTGCTAGTTTGTCTTCTTCTTCTTCTTCTTCTTCTCGTTCTCCAACACTCTCTTCAAATTCTGATCCCAGCCTGGGCAATGAAGGCTACCGTTTTCTCTAGCTCAGGAAGGGGCCCATATAGCTTCGTGTGCATGTCTATTCTCTCCCTCCAGGTGGACTGTCTAACATTTCCGTATATCCTGCAATCCTGTAGCACATGTTGGACTGTTTCTGCTGCCTGTCCACACAAGCAGAGATCTGTTTCGCCGACTTTAAATATCTTGTGGATGTGGTGTTTTAGTCGGTTATGTCCAGTCCTGAGCCTAAAAATGGTGATTTGGCCTCGTCTGCTTAGGCTACTTTGTAATAATTATGTTATGCGGATGTATATATATATATGTGTATCTGTTGAGTTAAATATTACAATCGCTACCTATTTTATCTCTGAGCAGAGGACAACGGCACTATTGACGTGGACGAAAACAGCGACTGGGAAACAGACAACAAAGATGACGACTCCTTGCCCGACGACAAGTTTGACGATCGCGACGGCGTGCCAGAAAAGTTCCCAGAGCTGGACACGGACGAGCGCGACGACCAGGACTCGAGCTCCGAGGACGACACGGGCGCCGGCGGCAACCAGGGCTCGACCCACGGCAAGAAGAACCGCGTGGAGAAGGCGAGCGAGATCCTCACCCAGCCGGGCATCCTGGCCGGCATCATCGGCGGGGGCGTTGTGGTGCTGCTGTGCCTGGTGCTGCTCATCATGTTCGTGGTCTACCGCATGCGCAAGAAGGACGAGGGCTCCTACCCACTGGACGAGCCTCGACGCGGGCCTCCAAACTACTCCTACGTCCGCGCCCCGGACAAAGAGTACTACGCTTAACTTTTTTTTTTTTTTTTTTTTTTTTTTTTTTTAAATTTTTTTTTCCCCCCCCATGTTTTTTTTTTTTTTTTTTTTTTTTTTTTTAATCTTGATTTCCCTCCCCAATGTTTTTTTTTAAATTTTTTTTTAAAGCTTTATTTCTCTTTCAATTCTTCTCTGTCCTGTTTAATAACCTCCCTCTCTTCCCTCCTCCCTGCCACTGCTCTTTCTCCCTACCCTTGGGTCCCCTCACATACTTGTAAGACCCTCTGGCCTTATCTTCTTCTTCTTCACTTATCACTCTAAGAAAGAGCTTTTTTTTATATACATGAGTCAGAAGAAGAAAACATTCAATTTGGTCACTAGTAAAGGAAATGGTGTGCTCTTTTCTATTTTTATACCTTGTAATGATAGGCCATCTTAATCTTAATTACTCTATGTTATATGGACAGCACAAATAACTTTTTTCTTTACATGAGAAACACATTTCTTAGGATATTGCTCTGGTGCAACTATTTTTAACACTGAATCGGCAGCCATTAATCAAAATTTGCCAAAAATCTACATCATATATATTATTTGCACACACTTGTAGTGTTCCGGAAAGAAAAAAAAAGTGACCTGCTTGGGAAGACAACTAAAGTGTAAACAGTTCAGTTTCTTAATACTGCCTTCATTTGAAAGTGCAGGTGCAGAGAAAAAAATGTAGTTTTTTTTACTGAATATGTTGGTGAGTAGATTTGAAAAAATTGTCCTCAGTGATTTATACAGTAACTCAATAAATGCAGCATACAGTGAAAGCATTTTTCACCAGACTGGGTTTCCCTTGCAGGATCATGTATCTAGATACAAGAGTTCACTTCGGACTTTTCGTTTCGAAATATATAGTCTAGATCACAATAATAAGTTACGGCAATGAACCAAATATCAAAAGCCAACAAAAAATCATGATCTTTCAACCCATGCTCTCGTTTCACACCAAAGACAGTCCTTTGTACAATCATAGTGCTGGAATTGTTCTCCTACCCTTCTCTTGAATATATCCTGTTTTTTTTCTTTTCTAAATTATATATATGATGTTAAGATGATCAAAAAAATTATTTGCTTGTCGTGTAGTACAGAAGACCAAAACTAGGCACCGTTATTGCCTTTTCAAATTTTGTTTTAGTAATAACCTGAACTAGTACCTCCTCTTTAATTTGTACTCTGTGCTTGGCTGGAAATTTATGAGCTGTTACGTTGGCTTCTCTCTTAAAATAAATACTGCACATCACCCCCCTCCTCAATTCCCCACTTTGTTCTTCAGTCCACCTAACTATAAAACTTTTTCCTTTTTCTGGAAATTGTGAATGTTTACAGAAGGTGAAATGGCATGCTTTAACGCGAATACTTTATATAAATTTGTATTTCATAATGACTTTAAGGGGCCTATTATTTCATCAAGTGTCTGAGTGCCTTTTATCTCAATGCCATAAAGGATACAAAACTTACTCTGTTCTGTCTTGACATTTTCTACCTCCTCTCTGTCTGTCTGTTTTCTCTCTCTCTCTCTCTCTCTCTCTCTCTCTCTCTCTCTCTCTCTCTCTCTCTCTCTCTCTCTCTCTCTCTCCTCTCCCTTTTTTTTTTTTCAAAGCACAGCATTTTTTTACATTGTGTTGAGATTATTTCTCTGCACCCATGTGTATCTTTAATGAGTGAGAGCCTGTGCTAGTTTTTCAAAACTTGTTTTGCTCTTGACTCCCCTCCGACACATGATTTATGATTTTTTTTCTCATAGGAACCCACTCTAGGCCAGTAGTGTCTAATGAAAGGAGAGAAATAGGACTCTATTTTTTTAAAAACTATCCTGTATAAATTATAAACATCTATTTTTTAATAACCTGTCATTCATACTTTGGCCTTGTGACACTCATTCTTGTATATTATGAAATTATCATCACATTTAAATGTAACAAAGACTTTATGTATGTATATTTATGTTATTCCCTTTTAACATCATTTGTGTACGAAAGCAAAAAAAACAACAAAAAAACAACCCTAAACAAAAGAATAGAGGAACAAAGCATATATAAATGTTTATGTAAGTCTAAGTATCAGTGTTCACACCATGTTTGTGGCTATACAGCTCTTCACAATGACTTGCACTTGATCCATTGTGTTTGCTTGAGATCACTATGACTGTTGTTAGTTGTGCCTACGATGGCAACAGGGCGTCCCTGCACTGCACCACAGAAACGACCAAGTCTTTGTGATTTTTAAAAAATATTTTGTGGGAAGCAATATCTTAGATTTTTGTATACTACTGTTAAACTCAAAGCTTTTGTTTGTCACATGGCAAAATTTGTAAAGCCCTACTCTGTATGCAGTCCCTGCCGTAAGTGAAGTGATGGGGTGTGGACAACCCTGCTTACATACAGGCTTTTGGTCTCAACCAATTTAAAAGTTTTTATATTCTGATTTTATTATTTTTTTTTAGATTACTCCTGTCATTGACTTCCACTCCCACCGGTTGTAACAATCATTATATCTCAGTTTTAATCATTATCATCGTCATCTTCATAATATTACATGATTATTATCATCATTATTCACCCTCATTATTATTTTCATGACTACCACCACCATTATCATTTGCAGAATGGTTAGTGTACATTTATCACTTTTTAATGTAGTTTGTTGTCATTAGACAGGCTTTTTCGTTTTCATTTTATTTGTTCGTATAATATTCTATAGTTATAGCACCTGTAGAGGTGTATATTTCTGATGAATGTGGTCACAAAATTCTTTTTACAATGTACAGTTACACAGCTAGCGGATTCGTCTGATACCCAAGACATCATTTTTACTAGTTCTTAGTCTAACCGAGAATGGAGCAGTAGGTCAGTCTATATTTTAATGGACTTTCTTTTATACCTTCTCAGAGAAAAAAGTTTTTTACACTTATTTGCATTGAATCAAACTATGCAGCTTGCTTGATGGCTGGAACTGCTTGAGGCTGCTGTACCATTTCTTTTACCATCCAAAAAACCCCAACAATAACAATAACTTGTTATAACCCGGAAGATTTTAATATCATACTATCACATTATGGGTAGAGAATTTTGCATCTTCATAGCAATCCTGTATCTTGTCTGTTTTTTTGTGTAAGTTCCAGCAACTGATGGCATCTGTTATTGTAACTTTGATGTGTACTACTCGACTGACGTTGACTTTTGACTCGACTCGCACCGATTACTGAACAAGCAGGACCACCTACTTCATTCAAATTTCTCTTATGTTCTTATGATACTTTAAAAAACAAAAACAAAAACGAATGAGAACTTTTGTTTACCTAATGCTGTAGTAGTAGTAGTAATAATAATAATAATAATAATAATAATAATAATAATAATAATAATAATAATAATAATAATAATAATAATAATAATAATAATAAATTGCGATAATAAGAGCCTGTCACATTTTCACCCTAGTTCTTGTAAGGGAACAAGATGGAAAAATACTTTTCTCATTTTGCCTGTGTGATTTTATCTAAGAATATCTTTCTAATTATGCCTGACTCAATTGAAGTCTGCTTCTCAAGTTTCCTAACATGGTTTCAGCTGATTCACCCTTGTGAGAGAACACAGATAATATAAATCATTTCTAAGTCTTAATAAATCACACATGTTTGGAACCTGTAGCTATTGCTTATGAGCATTTACACTATAAAACATCTTCACCAGCACTGCCTAAAATCAGTTATCTCCAAACTAAGGGAGTTGGCACAAGCACACTTGTTTTTTTATTAGAAATAGAAATTGTTATGTAGGTAGTTAGTTTTTTGCATTGTATTGGTCAATTGGCGAAATATCGAAATGTGACAGCTTTGACAGAATTTAGTGGTTTCCCAATCGTATTGTTAGATATTTTAGAATGTATAAGTTCTCCCTATAAAGGTAGAATAAAAAAATTTCTTATTTTAAAGCTCTTATAAAAGTCTTATGCTTTTTGTATTATCCTTGTTCAAGGCGTAAAAAAAGAAAAGAGATTGTTGGATAGTTTCATGCTTTTTCTTTTGATCAAGCTTTTTTGACTTTTTAAAACTGGAGAAATGTGTTCTTTTTGCCTCTTTTTTATAAATTTATATTGATGTAAATGATCTTTACCAATCTTTCATGTTATCCAATTTAGGAAATATTTTCTTGAGAAGTCATGATTAACACAAATTTTTGATATTCAACCGTGGGCCTAATCAAAACATTTAAAGCGAGAAATATAAATAATAGTTGGAAGGAGAGTGTCATTCAATATTAATTATTATATTTCTGTGCCTTTACTGCAGAATGTGTTTTCCACCTTATATGTCACATTTGTTTTGTTTTTGTGTGTGGCTTTTTTGGAGAAGGCATGAATCAAAGAGCATTGAACAATGAGAAGAACAGTTGGTTTCAAGTGTTAAGACGTAAGATTTTCATAGCTTGGCCACAGGTGATAGCTTTTCCTTTTCATTCTTAATGCATGATGCCACGCTGAAGGAGTCACAATTTTTCATTCTTGTGATGTGAAGCATTTTCAGGTATTTTTCTGAGCTCTTTATTACACAGATAATAATTTTCTTTTTATTCTTAATGCATCATGCCACCCTAAAGGATCCACAGTTTTTTGGTCTTGCTATTTTGATGAAGGAAACTTTATAGTTAATTAATATTGAGCCTGTAAATACGCAATGCACAGATGGATCGACAGTTTTACCATAATATCGCATGGGCAATTCTTCTGTCTAGTGTTTTGTTAATTTTCTTTTCCTTCAGTTCGCAACGTTTGCAATTTGACTCAAATTCTACTTATTACCTATATGGTGCTGACGTTAGACGTTAAAACCAGTTCAACAGCTCTGTTAAAAACTTAGTTCAAAGTCCTGCTAAATCAGCTTTGCTTTGGAGATTATTTAGGTTGTTTGTTGTTCTTTTTTTTTAGCCAGTCTTAGGGTTTGTTTGATTTTGTTTCTTTATTTTTATTTTTATTATCCCCCTTTTTCTAGATTTCTATAACTTTTAATGTTGTGAAGTAATCTTTTTTTCGTTCTTTCTTTAAGCATGGTTTAAAAATATTCTGCATTGTCAGTCTTTTTCTTTTTGCTAATAGGAAGCTCTGGCTTTTAAAACGCTTTTAAAAACTTCTCAAACGCGTCAATGCAAAAAGAATAACTTGTAGATATATTTTCTTTCTGTTTGATTGAATAGCTGTTTTGTTTTTAAATTAGTCATCATCTTTCAATATAACTTGCATAACTTTTTCTTTGATCTTGTAGGATTTTGCCTTTTTAATCATCAATCTGAATGAATAGTAGAAAGAATACATTTTTTTTTTTGCTCAGGACGTTTTGCATATCACTTTGTTAGAAGCACTTATTCTGAGACAAAAATGGAGGCTTAGTGGGGTGGCGTGAATATCCTGTCAAGTGTTAAATTCACTATAAAATTAAAAATTCTCCTGCTTGATTTGGTTTTCTGAAAGGAAATGAATTCCCAGACAAGTTTTGTAAATAACTCTGTTCAGCTTTACTTTTACAATACGATGGCGTGTATTTTTTTACAAGCTTTGGTCTGTGGACTCGGACTGTGAACTACTGGACTGGACTGGTTTTGATATAATTATTACTACAAAGAAAGTGAATTCAATATACTTATATAAATGTTATTATTACTATTAACACTGTATTATAAATAATTATAACAATAAGTTAGTTTCGTTCTTACCTCACTGTCCAAGCGTGCGGATGTGGTCATAAAACTGTCTTGTCTTGTTTGAATAAAAATATGGAAAAGTAATTAGGGCCTTTTTTTTTCTTTTTCTTTTGTTTGTATCTTGAATTATTTTCAGTTGTACTGTTTTTTGTTTTTGTCGTTGTTTTGGTTGTGCTTGATTCAAAATATACTTTTTTTTGTCTTTAGTGAAATTTCATAAAAGAAATGTTATCAAAACATATTAACAGCCTCCTCATCGTCCAGACCATTTAAAATGTGGAGGCGGTGATTACTTTTCTCTGTTGAAGCCGGCTGAAGTCCAGACCAGAAGCCAAAATTATTTTTCTCTAAAGGCCAATCGTCTTTTACCACTGTCAAGTCCCGTGAAATGTTTTTTTATATGTTTAAAAGTTAATCATATTAATTCAACAGTAAAAAAAAAGACAGACAGACAGACAGACAGATAGATAGATAGATAGATAGATAGACAGACAGACAGACAGACAGACAGACAGATAGATAGATAGATAGACAGACAGACATACAGACAGACAGACAGATAGATAGATAGATAGATAGATAGATCTAGATGGATAGAGAGGGAGAATGTGAAAGAGTGACGGAGAAAAGAGAAAGGGAGAGACAGACGGAAAGAGATGGGGAGAGAGAGAGAGAGAGCGCGAGAGAGATAGATAGAT